>JAODAL010082725.1:0-11481 GCA_025379985.1 Phyllomedusa bahiana
AGGGGTCCCGAGGGTTGAGGGGATAAATTTAAAAGAACCAGGAGAATTGCGGAAAACCGGGGAAACGTTAGTCCCGTATACACATCAGCACCGGAGGATTTGGGGCAAAAATTTTTTTTCTGAGATTGAGGGGTTTTTGGAAGGGAGACTTATGCAAATTAATCCTTTGAACTGTTGCAGTTATCTTAACACAAAATCTTTTCGTTTTAAAGGATACCTTTTAAAACCCAAAAAGCCAAGAACCGCATGGGAGGCATGCCTCCGCTATGCAAATCATTCCTTGTTTTTTGGGAGAAACATTTTTTTTCAGATGGGGTTTTTCCTGGGGGCGACAAATTTTGTGTTTTTTAAGTAATAAAAACTGTTTTTTTGGAGGGGAAATTGTCCCTTTTAACTACATTCGGGAAAAATTTTAATTCCAATGACTGAAACATTAAATGACCTTAAAAGCAGATATACAAAGGGTGGAATTCTTGGGACTCCTTTTTGAATTTGACAGGAATAGGATGCTACAGACCGATTTATATCGGAAAAACGCGGTAAATTCACGTTGCACCTCATCATTTCATAACCCACCCCCCAGTTAGACACCCCGGGTGGGACATTTTCCCCTGCGTGTTCGTAAATCGTTCTTCTGAGCCCTTTTGAACTCCAGGCATCGATCTACATATCGTTTCCCGGGAAAGGGGGGATATATAAAAATCCTTGAAAAAGGCATATTATCGTGCTAAAGAACCCCCGGCCCAAATTTTGTTACAACCAAAAAAAGAAACCTAACGATAACAACTTCTTTTTTAAAAAACTAATAAATCGCAATGGCCGAACTACGCGAGATTTTTTGGTAAATTGGGCCATATTACAAAAAAAAACCCGGGTTTTGGCAGGCGTTACCCCAAAGTTTCCCTTATGACAGCCAGAGATCGCCGAACCTTCGTGTCTCTGGTACAAACCCAAAATTGTCCCTCAAAAACAAAATCCGTTCGCTCACGGGGCCCTACACGGGGTTTTTTTTCCTGGGTAGATGCTTTTGCACCCTAACTGATTAGGACCAACGATTCCCACTATGGAAAAAACCCGCACTTTTCAGATCATCACTAATTACCTGCTACAAGAAAGGGATAAAAATTTGGCTCATTGCCCATTTCTAAACCATAGGCGTGACTACCGTGAGCTAAAAACCGGGTACAAACATTTCGAGATATAGGGCCGTAAAGGGGGCTAGGATAGGGGCAACTCAAAAAACCCTTCCTAGGGATTTCCCAAAAAAACCACAACGCGATCCTAAAGGACTAAAAGTTTTTGGGGATTGAGTGGTCCTCTAGGGATTAGGGGGGGTAATGCAATGCGTTGCTTGGACAAAAGGAAACCAGGTGATTACATCCCAAATTTTATGGGACCCCATGGGCTTAAAGAAAAATTAAGTTTTGCTCATTTTTGTGAACGCATTGGTTTGGCTTCTTTTGATATTTTTCCCATTATTATTTTTTGTAGATAAAAATTTTTGGGATATATATTGTCCCTGACGCCCTTTTTTTGGGTTTTTTGTTTGTTTCTCCCTGTTTTTTTCATCATCTTTTTGGGTTTTTTTCTCGTTATTTTTTTAAACCACATCTTTTGGCTTTATCTCCAGATAACATTCCATTTCATCTGTCCCTGTCGATCGGATATGAATCTTCTGACATACATTAGCAATGCCGGGTTTGTGATTCTTTTGCACCTTAAAAAATCTGTATAACACTAGATATAAAGATCGTATATTTGGATGTATGGTTTTGGTGTAATTTATAATACTGTGGTATCTTAATGTTTTGACCCTGTAGACTGGCATTTCAAATATTTTAAAACTGGGTAATTTATGATGTGTTTTGTATACAATGGTTGTTGTTACTCCATCCAAGATTCGTGGCGATGACAGGGCGAACATATAATAAGGCCTTATTGACATGAAGATCTGATTGGCCTCTTTTGGCGCTTATTGTCACGCCTTACTTACCTTGGATGAATTAGAGTGTTAGCTATGTATTTAAGAGACTGCAGGCGCATTGTGCGCATGCCCCGTGTGGGGATTCGGGCACCGGCTTTCACTCCGGCGTCTATACATACGGTGCGCATGTCCGGATGTTGGTTTCATCCGCGCATGCGCACTTGCATGTGACAGCCGGAAGTGGGGCACGGCTAGCCGTTTTCCTTCCGAACGCGGCCGCAATGCGCCGCACTCGCGCCGCCGCTGTCACCGATTGAGCGAGGGATAATTAAGCAGTGTGGATTCCTGGATACATTACCCCCTGAGGAAGCAAAAAGCGAAACGCGCGTTGGGACGCGAGCCTCTGTTTCTCTATACCGGGATCTCCCTTTACTTTTGAGGTATACTTCCATGTTTACGAGTGGTAATCTAACTTAGGTTGGTTTATACTCCAGCAACATTTATATTAACCTGGACAACTTTGACTACTTAGTTACACTAGAGATTGTCTATTTATTGTATTTGGAGCATCCCAAATGAATTTAGACCTGGTTATACTATGTATAGTATGAAACAGTATATGCCTGCTACTATCTGGATCCCTTGATATGCCTATTTTTTAATGTTAATTCTTTAGTATGTTGTTAATAAAGCTATATTTTTACTTTTTACTATACACTCTCTGTTTTTTAGTGTTTTTTTATCCTATGTATATGGAAAAGGAGTTTTTATTTTTGAGAGGTGTGCGTCACCTAAGGAAACGCTATTTACTAATGATAGCTGGACTTATCTGTTTATATCTTGTAAGACTCATGTAGAGCAGTCACGTTTTACAATCTTCTTCCATCCAGACCTACAGATAGCATCGATGCTAAGACCAAACTGCCATTCAGGGCTACACAATGTATAGGGCGACATGTATGAATTCGAATGCGTACTTTTTTTTACTTGGCGCCGACCACAGATTTTTGCGCATTACAGAGCTCTTAACGCGCCAAACTTTGTTGGGCATTAGGTGTAATGCGCCAAAACTTGCGCACTAAGCTCTAGGGCAATGCGCCAAAAATCTGTCGTATTCTACACTCTTCTATATCTATTTAGAACTGTGTGTCGGCGGCAAGTAAAAAAAAAAAAAAATGCATTGAAATTCATACAGTCCCCCTTTTTAATGTTTCAATGTCCGATTAGAATTCTGAGAATGTAGAAATACACAGAATTTTTGGCGCATTAACATAGACCTTGTGTGCCAAGTTGGGCATTACACTCTATCCCCCCCCCAAACAAAGTTGGCGCACTAAGCTATATGTATTGCGCCAAAAACTTTATTACTGCTGTATACACTCTTCTATATCTATTTAGAACTGGAATGTCGGCGCCAAGTAAAAAAAAGTTCGAATTCATACATGTCGCCCATAGAGTTGTATTCTAGGCTAATAGCTGCGAATAGTTAGACTATGTTTGCTGCAGACAGCACATGTCTGCAGCAAACATAGTACCTTCCCATGTATGTACGTCTGCACATCCTCCATCTTTTATTATATGTTATGCACATGTAAATATGTCTGCTTTGTCTTGTAAATACTTCATGCTTGCATGCTGTTACATCACAGTAAGTGTATGTTTTTGTATGTTCCACAGTTTTACACTATCCTATGCAATAAAGTTGAAATACGGACATCGCTCCTTGTCAATGCTTGCTGGGAAAGAGTTTAGCTGCCTGTCAACTTATGTTGTGTGTGTGTGTTTCCTGGGTAATACAGTTTTCCTCACACTTCAAAGAAAACATACAGATAGGCTAATCTGAAATTTAGATTATGAGCCCCAATAGGTACAGGCAGGGCCGGGACAAGGCATTTTGGTGCCCTAGGCAATTACAGCCAATGGCGCCCCCCCCCCCACTCCACCAAAAATGCCCCTCCCCCACTAATTCCTCTCCACCCGCGCCAGGTCCTGTCACAAATTTTTTCTGCATATTCCACAAGCCCTGCCCATCTCCTCAGCGTCACTGCACAATGAAAATCAGCCCTGACAATTTGCTTTTTCAAAATCGCTCCCCTCCAAAATGACAGTGTAATACCTCTAAAAAAACGTCACTAAATAATCCACCGAACAATGGAGCAAATCTCCCAACAAATGATTGTTACTAAAAAAACTCCTACAAAACCAAGACCCAAAACTATTACTACTTAAGGATCAAATAATCCTGCCAGACCCTGACCGAACACGACCCCCACATGTGACTATCACCTGTACACAGCTTCTGATTACATATACCACCGCCATACAGTGACCAGATAGTGATAGATACTAGTTGTATGTAGACGCTCTGCAGAAATATATGTGATTACACAGCAGTTACATTTAGTGACTCACCGGAGACATTATTTCTGATCAGCGTCGTTCACTTTCCCTTTCTTCTCCATCCGGTTCACACCTTCATGCTGATTGCTCCCAGCCAATACTCATCCCTGCAGATTTGGACACAAATATCTTAGAATCCTCACATTTCCAGTAACTCCTTATTTATAGGTATATAAGTCCCCTCAGTTAGATAGGTATATAGATATGCCCTCTCAGTCAGGCAGGTATATGTTATATTGTCCCCTTAGACCGGTAGGTAAAATAAATATAGGGGCACTCAGGCAGTAATAGATATAAGGGGCACTCTCAGGCAGGTATATAGACATAGGGTCGCTCTCAGGCAGGTATATAAAACATAGGGTCACTCTCAGGCAGTATATAGATATAGGGGCACTCAGGCAGTATATAGATATAGGGGAACTCTCAGGAAGGTATATAGATATAGGGGCACTCAGGCAGGTATATAGGGGCACTCAGGCAGGTTATATAGCTATAGGGGCTCAGGCAGGGATATCGGGGCACACAGGGAGGTATATAGCTAGGGCCACAGGCAGGAATATGGGGCTCAGGCAGGCTATAGGGCTCAAGCAGCCATATAGGGGCTCAGGCTGGCGTATAGGGGCTCAGGCAGGCGTATGGGGGCTCAGGCAGGCGTATGGGGGCCACAGGCAGGCGTATGGGGCCACAGGTAGGTGCATGGGGACTCAGGCAGGCATATAGGGGCCACAGGCAGGCGTATGGGGGCTCAGGCAGGCGTATGGGGGCTCAGGCAGGCATATAGGGGCCACAGGCAGGCGTATGGGGGCTCAGGCAGGCGTATGGGGCCACAGGCAGGCGTATGGGGCCACAGGCAGGCGTATAGGGGACACAGGCAGGCATATAGGGGCTCAGGCAGGTGTATAGGGGCCACAGGCAGGCATATGGGGGCACAGGCAGGCATATAGGGGCCACCAGGTAGCGTATAGGGGCTCAGGGCAGGGTATAGAGGCCACAGGCAGGCGTATAGGGGCTCAGGCAGGCGTATAGGGGCCACAGGCAGGCAAAAGTAACTACATTTATACTCACCTTACCTGCTTCCCGGACGCGTGCTCCTCTTCTGTCCTCTTGCGTCCCACTCTCCTCCGGCAGCTCCTCAGGCGCACAGCCTATGAGGCGCTGTGCACCCGAGGTGAGGCAGCATTGCGATGACATCACTTCATCGCGACACTGCCAGCTGAGCCGCACGGGGCCGCGGCGGGTCTTCAGCGCTATGAGGACCCGGCGGCCCCGTTGTGTCGGCCCTGCGGCTTACCGGAGGATCCAGCGATCCTCCGGTGAGCGGGTCCGACACTGTCTGCGGAGCAGGAGCGTTCGCTCCTGCTCCGCAGAAGCGGTCAAAAGAGACCAGGCCCATGGCAGCGGCCTGGAGCCCGGGGAGGTTCGGGGCCCTGCCTGCGCCCCTTAGGGATAGGCAGAGGTAGGCGATCGCCTACCTCTGCCTACCCGTCGTCCCGCCTCTGGGTACAGGAACCTATGTGAATAATGACAATCTCTGTAGAGCGCTGTGGAATGTAATGGCGTTATATATATATATATATATATATTTTAAAAAATAATAATATATAATATATAATAAATATATATAATATATTTAAACCCCTTACCGACATTGGATGTATAAGTATGTTCATATGCGCAGCTAACACTCGGCGGTTACAACGGTAATACTCAGCGGTTATGGCTGGCACCATCCCGCACTGTTTAACTCCTTAGACACAGTGGCAAAGATGGTCACAGCATCTAAATCAATGAAAAACAGTGCTGCGCTCCCTTAGATCGTGGCACCTGCAGCTAAATTGCTCCCGATCGGTTAACATGGCAGCTGGAAGCCTTTTGAAGACTTCCATCGCCACCATGCTTCCTGTTTTACTACTTCCTGGCAGGGTGTAGTAAAACCGACATCTTTGTACACCCTTGTGTAATGTATTACAATGCATTAGGCTGTATAAATGATTGCAAAAAAAAAAGTATTAAAAGTTCAAATCACCTCCCTTTCCCCATTTTACAAATAAAAACAATAAAATAATAAAAAAGTTACACATATTTGGTATCGCCGCGTCCGAAAAAGTCCGATCTATAAAAATATAACATAATTTATCCCGTACGCTGAACACCGTAGAAGAAAAAAATTCCGAATGCCAAAATTGCGCTTTTTTGTCATTTTACGTCGCATAAAAATTGGAATAAAAGTGATCAAAAAAGTCGTATGCATTCCAAACTGCTAGCAATAAGAAGTACACTTTAGCCTGCAAAAAATGCACCCTCACTGACGTCCGTAGGTGTTAGTACAAAAAACTTATTGGTCCCACAAAATGGCGCCACAGCTCAAATTTCAAAAATAGAAAATGTTTGGAATTTTTTTACAGTACCAAAACATAACGGAAACCCTTCATGTTTGGTATTGCCGGGTGCGTATCAACCTGTAGAATAACACATCATTTTTACCGAAGAATAAACTCCATTAAAAAAAAACTCCCGCAAACATGCCGCAAGTACCTTTTTTTCACATTTTGCCCCACTTAGAATTTTTTTGCCGTTCCCCAGTATATTCTTTAGTAATATGAATAACACCATTAGAAAGTACATCTTGTCCCGCAAAATAAAAGCTCTCATGTGTTTATGTAGGTGGAAAAATAAAAAAGTTATGGCTTTCAGAAGGCGAGGAGGAAAAAAATTTAGAGCCGTATTATTATGACTGTCCGTCAGGAAGGGGTTAAAGTGTAAAAAAATGGAAAAAAAATTAAAAGTTCAAATCACCCCCTTTTGCCATTTTACAAATAAAAAAAATAATAAAAAATGTTCACATATTTGGTATCTCTGCCTCTGAAAAAGTCAAATCTATTAAAATATAACATAATTTATCCCGTACACTGAACACTGTTAAAGAAAAAAAAAATCTATATGCCAAAATTTTATTTTTTTGGGTCATTTCACATCCCTTTGAAATTGGTATAAATGTAATAAAAAAGTTGCATGTATTCCAAACTGGTAGCAGTAAAAAATACACTACAGCCCGCAAAAAATGCACGCTCACTCCATAAGTGTAAATAGAAAAAAAGTTATTGATCACCGTAGAGCAAATTTCAAAATTAGAAAATGTTTGGAATGTTTTTACTGTACCAAAACATAGTGAAAACCGTTCATTAAAGGGGTTTTGCCACGAAGTAAAATTGACGTGGGAAGCTTGCAAATTAAATAATAAACATTTTCTCCATTCATCATTATTAAAAATTCTGCACCATTTTTGCATTAGCTGCCCTTTTAGTGAGCCATTGTTTACAGCTTGTGTCCAGGGGATACGACCAGGGCTGAGAGCTCTTCAGTCCTGGTCGCACATGCCCAGACATAACCTCTCCTCTCAGACAAGCTCCTGAGTGTTCAACCCCCAGGTGTTGTCATTCAACTCCTGTCCCCTATACTCCTTATTAATTAGTGAAACAGTGCAAATAAATTAAAAAAAGAACCTCAATGAGCTATGTGTATCAAAAAAGAAAAAAAAATCCATGGGTTTGGTTCCTGCAGGGATTTGAATCTAGGACCCTTGTGTCGGGAGGTAAAAAGCATTACCTCTAGGCTACAGTGTAGCTACTTGTACCTCCGTAAATAAACAGACCTTTTGTCACGGTTCACGCTGCGGCCCCTGCTACGGACCATCAGCGTGCCCGTGACTCAGGTGCTTCTGGCTCTATTCACCCACCTGTCCCAGCTCCTGTTTGCAGGTCTCAGTCACCATGGCTTACTCCAGCTTCCTGTCTTCCTGTGCGCACACAGCTCCCTCTAGGGCACGCGCGGCACTCCCATGGACTTAAGGAGTTAGCGGTCCTTGGTCTGGCCCAGTGACCTGTGACCTCTGGCTTCTTAAGGAGCTTCCTTTCCTCTGGCCATTGTCAGTTCGTTGTTGTTTTCAGCACTAGAGCTTGACCCCTTTTCTGCTGCATTGCTGCTAATTCTGTTTACGTTTATAAACATTCATTTTTCCCTGTGGACATTTGCCGCTGCACCAGCCTGCCTACCGTTGTACATCTGCTGCTGCACCTGCTATCTACCTGGACTGGGCATACGTTCACCAGCTACATCTGGACAGAGCATCCGTTTATCAGCCTCCAGTGTCCAGTCATCCAGCCCTGCACTTCGGCTACCCACTACGGGTATTACCATCTCTGCCCGCGGTGGGCCCTGAGGATCCACACCTGGATATCAACGGGTCGGGGTTCGGCATATGTTTGCAGCGCCGCAATCCGTTACAGTACGAACTGACCATCAAATAGGATCCCGCCGGAGTGACTCTGCCTGACCTGGTAGCTGTGGTGAACCGACAAAGGCGTCCACTTTGGGGCAATTGTTCCGTAAGCTGCAGACCATCACCATCCATTTGGGCAAAAAACATGTCTGCACTGGCATCTCAAACCCGCTCCCCCCACCTGCTTTTGGCTCCGCCTCCTGCTCCATGTCCAGTCCTAGCCTGCACCGGGCCCCTGCCTGCCCATATTCTGGGGATCCTCCCTACGGTCGAGCTTCCTTAATCAGTTTCACCAACCATTTTGAGGTCCGGCTCCCCCAGTTTTTCTTCTGCCCTGCCCAAGTAGCCTTCATCATTAGCCTCTGTCAGGTGAGGCCTTGGCCTGGGTCTCACCCCTCTGGGAGAGAGGGGATCCACTGACAGGGGTCCTCCAGGAGTTCCTGAGTGCCTTCAGGAAAACCTTTGAGATACCTGGGCGCAACACATCTGCTGCTTTAATCTCCGAACCCTGGCCTCCGAGCTTGCCTGGAACAACGAGGCCCTCGTTGCTGCCTTCTGGGGGGGTCTCGATGGACGCATTAAGGACGAGTTGGCTGGTCGGGACCTACCTACCACCCTGGATGATCTCATCGCTCTTGCTACCCGGATCGACATCCGTTTTGCTGAGAGGGAGCTTAAGCTAGCGTCCAACCGGCCTCGTAAGCCTCCACACTTTGAACCTGAAACCTCGAGCCCACCTCGCCTGACACCTGCGTTTTTCCAAGATGAGCCTATGGAGGTCAACCGCACTCATCTCTCCACAGAGGAACGCACCCGTCGACGCAGCCATAATCTGTGCCTTTACTGTGGTGATGGTCATCACTTTCTGAAGGACTGCCCAGTCCGACCCGCTGCGCCACGGAAACCTCAGTATTATGGTGTTGTGGGTGAAGTGAACCTGAGTGATGCAGCCTCGGCCCCCCGTCTGACCACTCCGGTCACTCTACATTTTTCGTCTGGGGCCACCTATGAAGTTCCTGCCTTGCTGGATTCCGGCTCCTCCGAGAATTTCATACATCCATCTCTGCTAGAGAAGTTCAGCCTGCCCGTCTCCCGTCTAGAGAAGCCTCTACGTTTCTCGTCCATCAACGGGGAGATCCTGAAGGAGCCAGTCCTGTACCGTACCCTGCCTGTGTCCTTGACGGTTGGCAGTTGCCACCGGGAAAAGCTGTCCTTTTACGTCCTGCCGAGTTCGTCTGCTCCAGTCCTGCTCGGGCTACCGTGGTTTCAGCTTCACAGCCCATCCCTGGACTGGAAAACGGGTGAGGTTGTCCAATGGGGCAAGCAGTGCCACTCTCGCTGCCTCAAGCCCACCGATCTGGAGCAGCCCTGCCCTCCCGTTTCTCTGCCCATTCGTTCTGTTGTGCCGGTGGAAGATTCACATCTGCAAGAGAAGTCTCTGGTCTGCAAAGACACCTCTGACTCCCACCCACCCCACCCCCTGCCTGTTTCTGCTTCTTCTCCCCAGGTCCAAGAAGATTTCCGGGACTCTCTGGACACCTCCTCTCACGACAGTTCCTGGGATACCGAGGAGGAGGTGGTTACCCCTAGCCATTTTGTGGGTACCCGGCTAGCCCCGGAGGGGAGGGCTTAAGGGGGGGTACTGTCACGGTTCACGCTGCGGCCCCTGCTACGGACCATCAGCGTGCCCGTGGCTCAGTTGCTTCTGGCTCTATTCACCCACCTGTCCCAGCTCCTGTTTGCAGGTCTCAGTCACCATGGCTTACTCCAGCTTCCTGTCTTCCTGTGCGCACACGGGCTCCCTCTAGGGCAGTGTTTCTCAACTCCAGCCCTCAAGACCCACCAACAGGTCATGTTTTCAGGATCTCTCACAGAATGCACTGACAATAATTATATCACCTGTGCAGAATGCACTGACAATAATGGTATCACCTGTGCAACACTGAGGAGATCCTGAAAACGTGGCCTGTTGGTGGGTCCTGAGGACTGGAGTTGAGAAACACTGCTCTAGGGGCACGCGCGCGGCACTGCATGGTACTTAAGGAGTCAGCGGTCCTTGGTCCAGTGACCTGTGACCTCTGGCTTCTTAAGGAGCTTCCTTTCCTCTGGCCATTGTCAGTTCGTTGTTGTTTTCAGCACTAGAGCTTGACCCCTCTGCTGCTGCATTGCTGCTAATTCTGTTTACGTTTTATATACATTCATCGTTCCTGTTGGACATTTGCCGCTGCACCAGCCTGCCTACCTGTTGTACATCTGCTGCTGCACCTGCTATCTACCTGGACTGGGCATACGTTCACCAGCTACACCTGGACAGAGCATCCGTTTATCAGCCTCCAGTGTCCAGTCATCCAGCCCTGCACTTCGGCTACCCACTCCGGGTATTACCATCTCTGCCTGCGTAGGGCCCTGAGGATCCACACCTGGATATCAACGGTCGGTGCTTCGGCATATGTTTGTCAGCGCCGCAATCCGTTACACCTTTCTTTGACTACAGAGAGGAAAGGCCTGGTGATGTCATCCTGCTGGGTCACATGATATGTAATCCAAACAAATCACACACGCCCCCTTCTGAGCACACACAGCTGAAGAGCTGGATGCAGGAGCTATGAAATGAGATCGTGGCAAAACCCCTTTAAGTGAATTTTTAAAGTCTGTGTAGAAACAAACGCCATTCACCATTGATGCTGATATTCCTGCACCTGTGCCTCCGGTAAACTTGCACTGATTTATGTCGCATGGCTCCCTGGCTTCCGACCTCTCACCTAATTAGCATCCTGTAGAAAACTTAATGTTTAGTATTGCCCCGGGTTTAATCAACCTGTAGAATACAGATAAATCATAAATTTTTACCAAAAATTTAAAGTAAAAAACCAAACCC
>JAODAL010082726.1:0-11481 GCA_025379985.1 Phyllomedusa bahiana
CCCTCTTGACCCTTAAAAAAAAGGGATGGGTGTTTCTGTTTTTAAAAAAAAAAACAAAAAGCCCCCTCCGGGATGTCATCGAAACCCCTTTCCCATGACACCCCCCGAGGCTGATATTCAGTCTCTGTCTCTGTGGGGTGTCCCCGGAGCGATTGCTAAGGTTTTTATAACGGCCCTGAGCCCGGGGTGTGTTTTGCTAATTTCTTATAAAACTGACTTTTTCTTGGGGGCCTTAAAAACCGGTTTAAAAAACGACTATTAGGGGGACTTCACACGCAGAAATTATGTGCCCCCCAGTAAAAGGTAATAGGGCCCCCCCAGTAGGTGGTTATATACTTTATATGTTTCCGGGTAGGTTTTAAAATTTACCATTTTCCCCCAGAAAGGTTTTAGGCAGGTTAGTACCCCGAGGTTTTGGGCAGGTTAGGGGCCCCCCAGCAGCTAAAATGGGCAGGTTATTTCCCCCCAGCGGGTTATAGGGGGGCGGTTTTTGGATCCCCCAGCGCTATAGGGGCAGGTTATGAAACCCCCAGCGGGTTATAGGGGCAGGTTAGGGATGCCCCACCCTATATGGGCAGAAATGGATCCCCCCCCCAGGTATGGGGGCGGGTTAGGAAAACCCCCCTTTTTAGGTATAGGGGCGGTTTTATATTCCCCCAGCGGGTATAGGGGCGGGTTTGGGACCCCCCCACAGGTAAATGGGCAGGTTATTACCCCCCAACGGGTAAAAATGGCGGGGTTTTGGGATCCCCCAGCAGGTAAATATCAGGTTAGGGATCCCCCACCTTATATGGGGATTTGGGCCCCCCTAAAAAGGAAAAATGGGCGGGATTTTGGACCCCCCAATAGGTTAAGGCGGTTAAAAGGCCCCCAGCACACAGGGGAATTTTTTTTGTCCCCCAGCAGGAAATATAGATATTAATGGCCCCCCAGAGGTATTTTAAAAATACTTATGGGCCCCCCAAAGCACATGTATATATCATACATGCCAACTCTCCCGTTTTTGGCGGGGGGGTCCCTTTTTTGGGGGGCCCCCTTCCCGCCCTCCCGGGGGAGTTGGCATTCCTCCCGCCGCCTGCAGGCGGGGGGGGGCCCTTTTAAAATTTCCCGGGCGGGAAAGAGTAGCGCTGGGGCCAAAAACTCTTGCGCCGCGGGACCGCTCCCAAAAGGGGGGTGCAGCGGCCGCAGCGGCCGGGCCCCACCCCCCCCGGGTCTCACCGGCGGGGGGAGGAGGCGGAGGGGATGCTCCCTCCCCCCTCCCCCCCCCCTGTATTTTACCGGCGCCGGTGGTGCGCCGTACAAACAGGAAAACGGGGCAGGGGGAAGTGACGCGGGTTTCAGGGGATTTACGCGCGGCGCTCTCACTTCCCCCTGGCCGCTAAAGAGATCGGTCGGGGGCGGCCCGCGCTGCAGGCCTGGTAAGGAAGTGGATTTTTTTTATTTAATTTTTATTAGCTTTAGGGGGCTCTACCTGGGCTAACAAGAGGGCAATCCCGGGCCCAATAGACGGGGCACAAAGGAACAGGGGGGGCCCCTACCGGGGGCCCGGGACTCTACCGGGCAACAGGGGGGGCACTACCTGGAACGAGGGGGCCTACCGGGCAACAGGGGGAAAATTTTCCCGGGCAACGGGGGCACTCCCCTGGCTAACAGAGGGGACATCCCCTGGCTAACGATGGGGGATCCCTGGCTAACAAAAGGGGGCTCACCTGGCTAACAGGGGGGGCACAAACCCTGGTAACAGGGGGGGCACTCCCCCGGTAACAGAGGGGGCACTACCTGGCAAAACAAGGGGGGGCAATCCCCGGGCTAACGTTTGGGGAAATACCTGGCTAAAAAAGGGGGCACTACCTGGCAAAACAGAGGGGGCACCCCTGGCAACAGGGGGGGCCCTTCCCTGGCAAACAAGGGGGGGAAAAACAGGCAAACAGGGGGGGAAACAACCCCGGGGCTAAAGGGGGGGCACACCTGGTAACAGAGGGGGGGCACTCCCCTGGCTAACAAAAGGGGGCACAACCGGCAAAAAAAAGGGGCACTACCTGGCTAACAGATGGGGGAAATTTAACCTGGCAACAGATGGGGGCCCCCTTTACCCCTTGGAAAACAAAAGGGGGCACTCCAACCTGGCAACAGGGGGGAAACATCTACCTGGCAACAGAGGGGAAAAATCTACCTGGAAAACCCGGGGCCCATCTACCTGGCAAACAAAATTGGGACATTTCCCTGGCTAACAGAGGGGCACTATCCTCCCAAGGGGGCCCCACCCCCCCCCCCCCCCTTGCCAACCCCCAAAGGGAAAATCAACCTGGAAAAACAAGGGGGGCCCCACTACTTTGGCAAACAAGGGGGGCACTCCGGGAAAAACAATGGGGGCACTACCTGGCTAAAAATGGGGGACTCCCTTAACAAGGGGGGCACCAACCTGGTAAAAAAGGGGGGGCATCTACCTGGCTACCGGGGGGGGCATCTATTTGGGCTAAAAGGGGGGCATCCGGTTAAGGGCCAAAATGGTTAAGGGGGGTACTCCCGGGCATAAAAGGGCAAAAAACCGGGTTTTTTTCCCAAAACCCCTTTATGCGGGTTAGGGGGGATTGGGTGTGGTTTTTTTAAGGGGCGGGGGAAATACCGAAAAAATGGGCGTGTAAAAGAAAATTTTTAACAAGGGGAAATTTTACCTCCCGGGTTGGGGGGCATACCTGATTATGGGGGGGCAAACTACCGGCAATCCCTTACCTGGCTTTCTTTTTAACCCATTATGCAATTAGGTGGGGGGGGGTGGGTTTTTGAAGGGCGGGGGGACTTTAAAAAAGAGGGGGCGTGTCCATGCAAATTTTTTCAACTGGCCCCCCTCTTCGATCTGGGGGTTTTCCCTTTTTTAAAAAAAGTTGGAAACCTATGGTAATAAAAGGCCCCCCTCCCACATATAACATAGATAATGGGCCCCCCCCGCACATATAAAACAGTAGTAAAAACCCCCCCCCTGAAAAATATAACAGTAAAAATTGGCCCCCCCCCTGCACATATAACAGAAAAAAAAAAGGGCCCCCCCCTGCCCCCTAAAAACCAGTAGATAACACCCCCCCCCTTCACATATAAACAGAAAGTTTTAACGGGCCCCCCCTGACTTTATAACAGTAGATAATAGGCCCCCCTGCACATAAAAAAATATATAATAGCCCCCCTGCAAATATAACAGTAGATAAAAGGCCCCCCCCCTTGCACAATAACAGTAATAAAACCCCCCCCCCCTGCAAAAAAACCATTGGGATTAACGGGGCCCCCCTGCCCCTATAACATAGAAAATTTACCCCCCCGGAACATATAACAGTAGATAAAAAGGGCCCCCCCTGACATAAAACATAGAAAATGGGCCCCCCATTATGAATAGGCTAATTAAAAGAATAAACTAAACCAGCACCCCCACCTAAATGGGTTTCGCTGCCGCTGGTCCGCTGCCCCCCCGGTCTTTTTCCTCACAGGGTAAAGTTACCCCGGCCATGCAAAAACTCTGTGACGCTGATTTCCGGCGCGCCCCAGAAACAGGCGCCACCAGAGCCGAAATCCGGGTTTGGGGCCACAAGTATCGGGGCGGAGCTCTCTGCTCCGCCAAAGCATCAAACTGGAATGTGTTTCCCGGCGGAACACAACAGTTAGTCCCGCCCCCCGCGGGCCTTTTTTTTAAGGCCCAAGGTCCTAAGCCGATAGCTTAGCGACTGGTAGCGGCTTAGGACCCTAACGATTGGCGGCGGCGCATAGCGGCGGCGAGGGGGACTACTCTGTAGTTGAGCAAACATGTTTGGTTAAAAAAAAAGAAGATTAAAATGTAAAATGCACAAGCTCAAAGGGTTTTGTTTTCTCCCTCTTATCTGCTCAGGAGTAAAATTTAAACTCCAGCAGGGAGTGTTCAATGACTACAACAGGGGGGGAGAGGGAGCTTCGGGTGTTTACTCAGATAAATTTCTTACAAAACCCGAGGAATTTTTCAAAACAGCAACACAGGCTCTGTCACAGAAACAAAACAAATGAGTACCCAGTAAACACGCTTTTTTCTCCCCTCCTTTTAAAAAACCGGTTTTATGGTCCTGCCAATAGATAAAAAATTTCAAACAAAAACAAGGCCCGGCCAGGAGTGCCAAAGAACAGCTCCTGGTCGAGCAAATGTAAACAGTTTAGCAAACTAAAAGGGATCTAAGGGCAGGCTGCACTCTCAGGGGGCTTCAAATTTTTTTTTAAAACATATATTTAGAAAAATGGGTTAAATACCCCTTTTGGAGGATTTCCCCCGTCAACAAAAAGTCATGGCAAAACCCCTTTTAAATTTGTTAGTCTTAGGCAAAGGGCTACACAGCAAATGTTTAAAAAGCCGTCCAAAAAGACAGAAATTTTGACCAATTTTTAGGAAAACCCACGGTTTTAAACCCGATTTTTTGCAAAAGCCCTGGGTTTTTGGGTTTTTTTTTCAGCCCCACGGGTATGGGAATCCAATTTCAATCCAGTGAATAAAGCAAAAATGTTTCAATTCCGCTTTGGTTTTTAAAGCAATGGTAAAAAATCTGTACCGTGTAGACTAACAACACGCATTTTTTATTGCTGTTAATGCAGCACAGGTTAGCATCGGATTAAAAAATACTTAACCGACGAAAATCCAGGGTTTATTTCTGTGCTGTACAGACATAGCCTTAAGCTAAACTAATATCAAAGGTGCTTGCTACAGGCTGTCAGGCATCTAGGCTATGTCTACACTGCAAAAAAAAGTCGTTTTTTTCAGCGTTTTCTTTTTCTAAAAACGATGGAAAAACGACTGTAATCATCTCCCATAGACTTCTAATGTAAAAATGTCCTCTGTCTACACTGAGCTTCTTTTTTCTGCTCGTTTTTTTTACTAGTCGTATTTTGCAACATGCACTAAAAACGGCAGAGCCAGGCAGAAAATTTACTACAGGAGTCTATGGAAAGCACTGGCCCGTCTTTTGGCGCATTGTTTGCGCGTTTTCGCGGCGTTTTTTGCCGCGATTTTTAATGAAAACCCTCCCAGGAAGGGTGTTAATAAAGGTTATATCTTATAAAATTTGCATACAAGTGTCTGATTGTTCCTTGTTTGTACCTTTTGTAAATAAAATGATCATGCTTTGGCCGCTAACGATTTTTTGCGCAATTAAATATTTTTTTCGCTAAAATACTTTTTTTTTTTACAGATTTGGCATCAGAATCGTTTTTTTTAACAAATTTTTTAAACTTAAAAACCTTTTCTAAAATATTTTTTGTTTAGCCTGTTTAAAGTTATCTGCTATTACACGAAATAGGTTTTTTTGGTTTTGGCGAGTTAGTTTTTTGGCACTAAAAAATTTTGTTCAGTTTTGGCGGGTAATAATTTATCTTTGCTTCTGACGCCAAAAAAAAAAAAACGTTTTTTTTTTATGATTTGGGGAGGAAGAATCCTTTTTTTTTTACGGGTTTTTTTGCACTAAAATAATTTTTTTTTTACAGATTTTGCCCCCTAATAATTTATCTTGCTTCTGACGCCAAAAATAACGTTTTTTAAAACGGGTTTTGGCGCAAGAAACTGTTTTTTTAACTTTTTTGGCACTAATTTTTTCTTTTTTTTAAAAGATTATTCGCTAATAACATTATTTTCTTTTTGACCCAAAAATACTTTTTTTTATAAAAAAGGGTTTGGGGAAAAATCCCTTTTTTTTAGGGAAAAATTTTTATTTTTACGATTTTGGTGCTAATAACTTATCCACTTCGGTTTAAAAAAAAAACGTTTTTTTTCGGGTTTTGGTGCAAAAATCCTTTTTTTTTCCCTTTTTTGGGGACAACCCAAAAAAAAATTTTTTTAAACAATTTTGGGGCTAATAAAGTGATCTCGCTTCGACCCCCAAAAATAAAAGTTTTTTTCAGATTTCGGGCCCCCCCGAATTTTCCCTTTTTATTTTTTGGGGGGCCCACAATCCCCTTTTCTTTACATAATTTTTTAACTAAAAAAATGATTAAGCTTTTTTACCAAATAAATACAAAAATTAAAAAGGGTTTCCCCCCCAACAAGAATCCGAAATTTTTTCAGATTTTGGGGGGCAATAAAATATCTACTTTTACCCAAAAAAAAGTTTTTTTACGGATTTTGGCGCCAGAAACCTTTTTTTTAAAAAGGTTTGGGGGGGCCCAAGATCAATACTTTAAAATTTTTCCGCTAATAAAATTTTTCTCGCTTTTTCCTAAAAATATTTTTTTTTTAACGGAAATTTAAAATTTTTTTTGGGGTTTTGGTAAAATTTTTCTTTACAGTTTTTGAGTTTTAATTTTTTTCTATATGAAAAATAAGTGGGTTTTTTGGATTTTGGTGAAAATTGGAAAAATTTTTAAAAAATTTTGAAAAAAGACAATTGCTCACAATGTCTACAGAGATCTAAAGGAAGTGACATTTAACATTTAACCCCCACCTGTGGGTGAACTTAATCCAATGGCTTAATTTTGCAACATTAAAAACAAGCAAAGACCTCCAAAAAACAAAAAAAAACCCCAAAAAACTGAGTTTTTTCACTTTTTACGGGCAGGGACAAAAACTCATTTAAATAACTTTTTAGTAATTTTTTTTCAGGTCTTTTTTGTCCACTGCAGTGTAGACATAGCCTTACAGTTAACAGCCCATTTTATCGTAGGGCCCCGGAAAATGTCAAAAGGGCGGTGATCCATCATCAAAAAAAATTCAGAAATCAAACATGTAAAATAACTCAATATAATTTAATTTTAAAAAAAATACTATAATTTTTTTGAGTCATCCAAATATAATTACCTAAGCATTTTTTTAATTTATAACCCCTCCTACTAAAAAATTCCTCAACCTTAAATTTTTAAAGACACTTCCAAACACTACCCTATATATTTTTTTATTTTTTTAAAGATTTTTTTCACATTCATTGATAAAATGTTTATTAAGTTTTTGTAATTAAAAAAAAACAACTTTTTGAATACCACTATTCTCAGGGGTGTTTCACCTTTAGCGTTTAGAGGCCCCATTTTTTTCAGGAAACTACATCACAAAATATGGTCTAAGGGGGACCTCCCCTAAACAGTCTACACTAAGCTTCAGTCCTTCCATAAGTAAATTTTTTTCACAACTGCAGCTGAAGGAAGCTACTATATAGTAAAGGGTTTACCCTCCTCCATACTTTCCAATCAGGTTTATATATACTCCTAATGATAATTCAAGACAGATTTCAATAAAGTTCTTTGGTGTTAGTTCCAAGAATTTTTCAAGATTTCACTTTTACCCCTAGAAATTTTTACTATTCAGGGTACTTATAGAATATTTTATGTCTACTATTACGATTTATATTTAAATTTTATTTTTCTGATATTTATTGCAAGTCATTTCTAAAAAACAGTACACAAAAATTTACAGCAAATGTAAAAATTATAGGGGACATTTACGAAAACTGTCAATAAAAGACATTGGTTGTAGCAACCAAAACAAAAGCTCCTTTTCTTTTTTCACAGCACTAAATAAATGGAACTCTAATTGTTTCTTTTGGGAAAAAAAATTTTAGCCCCTGACATTTTTTCCAACAAGTGCCCTATTTAAATATGAAAAAAAAAAAATTTTGCAGCTTAAATTCTTGCTGAATTTCCAAAAGAAACAAAAAGCGCAGTCTATTTTTCTTAGGAAATTCACATAGGGATTTTTAAAGAATTTTAAAGAATTTTTCCACACCACTTTTAAAAATTTGTGGTGGAAAAAAGGAAGTTAGTTCATCCTCAAAGCGATCGCGAGTTTGTTTTGACATGATTAATGGGGCAGCTCCATTAAAATGGGGCAGCCTATACCAAAACAAAGGAAAAAAAACACCTCTGCAAAGATAAAATTCTGTGCAAAAATCTTAGCTATCTCTTAATTTTTGACAAAGATTGCATATTTTCTAAAAAAAACCCCAAAATTGAACATACCCTTACTTTATTTTTGAACCTGATCCAATCAAGAGTAACACTTTAGGTATTTCCACACGATTATTTTCAGCCTACATATGCGCCCAATACATCGTGTTTTTTCGGGGGCCCCGCCCCCCGGCCCCATTGAAATTCATTACTCGTACGTGTATTTCCCCCAATAATGACATTCACTTTTTCCCCCGCCTACAATACATCGTATTTACAGCTGGGAAAAGGAAGTTAAAACCATCTTCTCTATGAAAACGATATACCGTAAATTTTGGCGCCATCTCCCCATATAGACGCAAATACACACGAAATGGGGCACCGAAAAATGCCCGGTGAACTACCCTTAACACACATGCATTTCAGCAATAAGGCACTTTTCATTTTTACATTTTAAATAGTTTCAAAAAATAAAAAACCATTTAGCTACATTTAATACATATAACTATTTTTTTTTTTTCCCCCAAAAAATTATCTCATTTTTCCAAAAAAAAAAAAGTTATTACAAAATCTTCTTAAAAAAATCATCCCACACTGTTTTTGGGTTCTGAATGTTAAAGGGGATTTTCCCCCTTTTAAATTTTTTTCATTTTTTATGTACAAACATAGAAAATCAACAATTTTTTGACAACCATTAATTTAAAAATTCTCCCATACCTAGTTTAATACCAATGCAGTCCCCTTATCAGGAAATAAAAAAAATGAACAGTCCACATTGCTGTCCATAGCAATGGGTGCCTGTAAATGTATAGCCCAAACATGGGATTCGTCATGTGGGCTCCCCGGGGATTCAATTTTAAAAATAGGGTAACTGAATAGGAAAATGGGGAATAAATTTTTTTTAATATGGGTTTTGCCAAACTTCTTCATTTAGTCACTCTGTCTTTTTAGGGGGTTCATTTTTAATAAAGCTAAATGAAAAAAACAAAAAATACTACCCTCCAGCACAGCACTTTAAAACTGGGAATTTCTTTTTTCCTCAATAAACTATGGGTACCGGACACCAGGTCACATGACCTTGCTGTGGTCACGGACTATCCCCGGGCATCTTACGTGGACAGAAATGTGATGCTACTGCTTTTTTTTTTTGTAGATAGGGGAAATACTGCCCTGGTATAAAAGATTACAGGAGGAAGTTTTTTTTGCATTTATATTAGAAATTCTATGATTCCCATTAAAAACATAAAAATAAAAAACACTATAAAGGGACAACCCCTTTAAGGTAATGGAATCTTCTGTTTATAAATTCTACATTTCATGCAAATTAGTAAAAAAAAAAAATTTTTTTAAAGCTATTTTTAGAGCTCATATATGTGTTACTAGTGTTGCTCAAACAGGACCCTTTTGGGTTGACACTGGTTCTGCTTTGGGACATCCCAACCTGAATCTTTTGGTTAACCATATCCCTATCCCTAACCATCACTGCAACTGTCGCCCTAAATCCTAAATCGGGTTAGGGTTGATTTGTGGAGTTTTTATGGGTTAGACCTTAACAGATGCATTATGTCATTGGGTTTAAACCAAAGAATTAGATTAGTTTTTTTGCCAAAAATCAATTCAGTTCAACTGAAGCGCGTTAGATTCGAGTCAAATGTGATTTTGAACCGAATTCGAAGCACAACAGCATGTGTTATTAATGTTGTGTATTATGTTTCCATTTATATTGTGTCATCTTCCTGCATGGTGAATGTGTAATAGTGTAAAAAAGTACAATTTACAAAACCAAACAAAACGAACAAAAACTACAGTGGTCAGTTACTAAAAAGAACCTGGTCCGTACAATTTTATACTGTAAAACAGAGCGTTCATATGATTCTTGGGTTACAGGAAAATAATGCTTGACAACATTTAACCAACAATCATATCGCTATTGATATTCTAACTGTATTCATAAAGCCCTAATCCTAGCTTATTCTTATGTGCTTCTTAATCATTAAAAGTAAATACATAATCCACGAAAAAAAAACTTCAAAGCTATAATAATCCAGGATATAGGCTTAAAATGGCAAAGGATTTTCATTGTACACTCAGTAGATCTTCTGACTGGTATGTGCATTCTGTTGACACCTGTCTTAAACTTATTGGCACTTTGTCAGAGCTTGTCAAGAATCCAAACCTGAACTTGTTGTTTTCTTCCTACAAGTCAAAATGTACATGTATTAGCTATTTTATCATAGGTGATTAACGTCAGATCGACAGCTGTTCCTAAAAAAGACCAACTAGTGGAATTTAAAACTTGAGCTGGGATTTGTAGTACAACAGATGTACAGGCTCCGAGATACAGATGGTAGGGGATTACATGCTGGGCCTGAATTTCCATACATTTATATTTTTATGGCTTTTTTATGAGGCTAATAGCCAAATTAAATGGTTCCCCAAATATCTATAACATGTAAAGTTTAGCGATGATCTCTTCAGTTTCATTCTATAGATCCTTTGTGTCCCCCATTGCCCTAGCTACAATATACTGTTACATTCTTTTCACCATAATGATTCAATCGATGCTCCAAAATATCTTCTGGGTCTTTGGTCTATAACTAATCACCTGCAAATCTTTTTACAGTGGTTAAAATATGTTGCCGGTAAAGATTGCAGCAATCCCTGCCATGTGAACTACAAATGACCTCAATTCATTTTCCTGCTCAGAATCTCTTTCTTGGCAATGCATCTATTCTAAAGCTATGTGTCCGCATATTTGTGAATGAGATGTCTTTTGCAGACTTGAATGAATGTGGTCTTAAGCCTCGTCCCTGTGAACATCGGTGTATGAACACTCACGGCAGCTACAAGTGCTATTGTCTTAATGGCTACATGCTGATGCCAGATGGCTCTTGCTCAAGTAAGTTATGCAAACAGTACCTAAATGTTTTTTTGTTACATTGGTTTCTTTGCAGGTTGCAATTTATGTTTGAGCATGCTTATCTCACTTATATCCTCAGGATCACTAGCATAGTACTATGTGTGAATCTAAGGAAGCCTAGAAAACAAAACTGTAATTCTTAGGTGCAAATTTCCCCCAGCAAAGACCAAAAATCGGTCAGATTTTTCCCCGACCAGTATATTGTCTTTTTTTGCACGTAGGGGGTGCATTTTTCAGCATTTGCAATTCAAGCCCCCCCTTCACACCACACATGTTCATGTTCTGCCCGAAAACCGGGCGGAAGAATGAACATGTTCTAAGTTTGTAGGAACGTGGTGTCAAAAAACGTACGGTGGAAAATTCTTGCAGTGGGGACTGCTGCACAGATTTTCTATTTACAATCAATGTATAAGGTTTGGCTATCAGTTTTTCAAAAACCCGGTTTCCAGATCCAAAAACCATCTGGAAATCCGACTGAAAACTCTTGCCTTATTCAGTGTAAAACTACATATACTGCCTACATCTATTGTGTACTGTGGGGGACTACATTACAAAATAAGTTATCTAAAAACTGCAATACTTTTTTAAGGTAAAGTTCTACATGACAATGGACAAAATACTCATCGGGTATATCCTAAACCGCTTTACCAAAGGTATTTGAACATATGGGCGTATTTCCATTGGATTTG
>JAODAL010082727.1:0-11480 GCA_025379985.1 Phyllomedusa bahiana
GCTAAATGGCGGCCCAACATCCATAAGTTTATTTTTCTCTTGCATTTGTACATTCAAACACATATGGTCAGTTCATTTTTTTTACTTTATTCACTTAAGATTTGTTTAAATTCTATTCATTTGAGACCACAACAGTTGTCCAATAACAGGTTTCCAGCAGCGGAAAACAAATTAGTCCACTAAAAAAATTAAGTCAGAATTACTTTGCAAAGGTTACATTGTGCTCTTCATTGTCCTCAAAACAATCAATATTGCTTCCTTAAAATGTAGCCTATTATTTTGGAGGATTTTTATGAAACTTTGACAAATAAATCAAAATAGAGCTGTGGCATGGTAGAGCGCTTGACTGTAGTGTAGCCGGTATGAATGTTGTTTTATTTAGGACATTTTGTTCAAAAGCATTGTGTACTGAAGTGCAGAGTGAAAAGGTTGGAATGTAACACTGTGTTTTCATTCGCAAATTAGTCTCAGTCTGCAGATACAAGAATTTCTTTTTATTAAAAGACAAAAGATTGTTTTTACTAAGCTGGATTTTTCTTTCTTTTTTTTTCTTTCTTTAACATATCAGCAGGATGTCTTCTGATAATACAAAGGAAGGATGTTTTAAAATCCTAAACTTTGAAGTTTCTTGTGTCGCAATAATAACATTTTTGTTACCTTGAAACAGCTTCATGGAAACCCTTTTTATGAAAGTTTATCCCTGAGGAATTGTAGTGTGAAATAAAAGTTTAACATAAAGAAAAATAAATTCTTAATGCTTTGTTTGATGTTTTCCTACCAAGTCAATTTCATATATTCTCCTCTGTATTAATTTGATGACACAACCTGTCACAGGGCTGTCTGTATCACTGGGTGACTTACATGGACAACCAGGCCACTGGCTTTATTTGTTAGAGTGGGGAGTGCAACAACGTACCCAGAACTATCGAGGCACATCGTGCACGGAGGCACATAGCTTATCTTAAAAGTTATGAAATTCCCTTTGCACATACTTGTAATAAACCCAACACATACTTGTAAAATGTGAAATGCCCCTAACACATATACATTTTGTAATATTTGTAGGCCTTAATGGCGCATTTCGTTATGGAGGTGACAGTGCTCAATTCTAGAAAATTCAATGTGTCAGTCCCGAAACATAATGTGCCTGTTTGGTGTAGACAGTTCATTTCATCCAAAAAATTGGCGTCAAAAGCGGTTATAGTGCATATAGACCAAAAAACTCACTTGGCGGTTGGGAAATGTTCCCTTGTATTTTCCCCCTCATTTTTTTTTTGTCACTCTTGAGCCAAAATTTTTTCACTAAGTTGTTCCACATATCCCCTTTAGGAGGTATTTACAGCTTCTCCTCACTGTTTTAGGTAAAAAAATTAACTAAAAACTTCTCCCCCTTAAATTTTAAGGAGTTTGTGTTTGTGTTAATGGAGTTTGTGCCATTTTGGCCCTAGTCGCCCCGCCCCGGCCCCTGCGACCATAATGCGGTTGGCTTTCCTGTGTGTGAACACTGCTCTTTGTCCTGGATTTTTTATTTATTTCTGGCCATGCCCTTGGCCAGGGAAACCCCAGCACTCCCAGGGGTTAAAGATTTCTGGTGATTGACAGCTTTGCTTCCTATCCCCCTTCTGTTGCTTCCTCCCTTTTCCCATTTATTGCCCCCACTTCCTTTTCCCCGGGTGCTATAGTACTGTACCTATAGGTAGCCTTCCCTTTTTTGGGTTCTGTACCTTTTGACCCTGCTTTTTGTTTCTAGTTTCTCCTTGTCTTATGATTTTGTACGCGCTCCGTCTTGTTATCGACTTGGACTGTCCGACTCTATTTTGTGTTTTTGTGCTTTTCGTATCTGTCTGTGTGCCTTGTCAGGCAGTGTCATCTTTTTGGTTTGGGGCCGGCCTGTTAAGAAGTCGGGTTCCCCGAAAGGCAGGGGCAGAGGTTGGGGCGAGTGTCAGGGCCTCACTGGTCTGTGTCTTTGGGTGCGTCCCTGATTACCCTTGACAGTTGGAGTTCTAGTTCGAATAGAACCTCGAACAGAACACACTAAAGTTCAAGGTTCTAATCGAATTAGAACTTTGTACTGCTCGCTCATTTCTACCAGGCAGCACTTCCAAGATAAAGCAGTTTTATTTCATCCAAATGTGCAACATTTCAGCTCAACAATGAGCCTTTCTCATGCCTGAGAAAGGCTCATTGTTGAGCTGAAACATTGCACATTTGGGTGAAATAAATCCACTTTATCTTGGAAGTGCTGCCTGGATCTATATTATTTATACTACAACCTATACTAACATTAAACTCATAAAATGCTATACTGCTATTCTCTGTACATGCACCAAACTGAGCTCCCACATAGAGGCATTAGAGTTACAGACTCACCTGTTGATGTTACCTTTACGTAGTAAGTGGGCATATGCAGTTTGATTAAAATGCACACTAAAGACCTCAGTTTTAGGCATGTGTAGAGAACAGCAGTAATGCATTTTAAAAAATTCATGACTTTAATGTTTTTATATAGGTTTAAATGCCTACTGTGTGCTACTGTATTTTGTGTTGGAGAGCCTCTTATTGATATACCATAAATGTTTGAGATGGAAAAACCCTTTAATGACAGGCTTTATGTACAGGACTTTTATATTATAAGAGCTCTTACCATATATGCACATGAGAAGGATCTTAACCTTTTCAAGAAAACTACTTTCAAGAAGGCTGTAACAAAATTTTAGTTTTTATTATGCAAAATTCTAAGGATGAACTTTTTTATGCTTTCTCCAATTTTGTAAAACTGTTTTTGGCAAAGATGCTGCTTTATTGTGGTAATAAGACAAAACTAGCTCCTTTTCTGGTCTTCTGTATTAGAAAATTAAAAAAAAAAAAAGATTTTTTTTATTCCATTAATGTAACAAAATATTTCCTAATATCTTAGGCTATGTTCACACGGGGTAAATTCGGCGCACATTTCGCGTCGTATTTGTGCTCTAATACGAGCAAGATGCGCGCCGAAATTATGGTTATCCACAATTCTCATAGAGAACTATGGATTATGCCTCCTCTCCCTGCTCGTACAATATGATCGTATTGTATGCGCGGGGGGATAAGTGACATGTTAATTACTTGCAGCGAATACACGCCGCGAGTAATGCATTTCAATGGGGCGGCCCCCCCCCCCCCCCACCACCCCGCATCGCGGGAGTACACGCGTATTAGCGCGACTCCTAAAAACCCACGGTAATTGCGGGCCGTACTGTACGCCCTGCAATTACGCCGTGTGAATATAGCCTTACATAAGTAGCATACCCAAAAACAAGTGTACCAAGTTACATGGATAATGGAACAAAGCATTCATATACTAAATTTTTTTTATTGTTGTAGTAAGAGTAAATAGGAGACAAAAACTAGTGATGGATAATATAATATAATATGTGCATTGAATATAATTCAAGGGGTGTTCCGGGACTTACAATAGCTCATTTGTCTAATGGAGCATGATTAAAAATAGAAAAGAAAAATCATAGTCACCTCTGTGACGCTTCCATTCCATTCCGGTGACAGCCCCGTTCATCTTGCTGTAGCACTGAACGAACGTGCATGTGATGTTGTGGCCTGTGATTGGCTGCACATAGCATGTGAACGATGAATGATCAGTGCTAAAGTTAGATGAATTGAACAAGAGCATCACTAAGGTAAGCATGCTTTTTTTCTATTTTTAATCATGCTCCATCAGACAACTGAGCTTTTGTGAGTCCTAGAAAGTCCCTTTAATGTCGCTGAAAGGGGTCCTTCCTGGTTTGTCAGTAGTTCAACCAAAGTTGTGAATTTTTTACTCTAGAAGTGCTTTCACACAGTGAGGTTTTGTCATGTTCTTTATGCAGTTTATATGTTGCAGTACTGCATTGCAGTAACACTGAATTTATTAAGGTTTTAGAAAGGTGTTGCAAGTGAGTAATTAATTATTGTGTTTGCAGTCAGCAAAACTGGGTTCTACCATGGTAGTTGAAAAATGCAACAAAAATGCAAGCAATTAAAAAAAATGCACATTTTTAGTTTACACCAATTTCACCTTTGTTCCGAAGTAAAGCTTGTTACAAAACCACCTGCATTAAAGGGGCTGTCTCAATACAAGAATTCCTTTTTATGTTAAAGATCTTGCAAAAACGAGTCACTTTGCAATATGCGTCCATTAACAGTATCCTACCCATTCCTAGATATCCCCTCTTGTATGGGCTGCATCAGCTCCTCAGGTTGCTATAGCTACAAACCTGTTCAATATCTCATGATAGGCTGCCAGCACTGGTTTCTATAGCTACAGACTTGTTTGATCTATCCTGATAGGCTGCCAGCACTGGTTGCTGTAGCTAAAGACCTGGCTTCTACTACAGCCTAATTGAAGCCAGTAAACACACCCCAGAATTCAAAGTAAAATCAAGAAAACAGGACTGAGGTGAGATGAATCAATGTAGTGAGACAACGGCTTTAATAAAAAATGCATTTTTTAATTACTTGCATTTTTGATATAGTAGAAAAACGTAACAAAAATATAACAAAAATGCAACGTAAGAACCCAGCTTAAGGCTGGGTTCTCAAGTCTTATTACTGCATGATTGATTTTCGTTTTTGTTTACTGCTTGTGGTTTTGTAATTAACTTATTTTACTTTAAACTGAACTTATTACAAAACCACCTGCATTCAACAAAAATGCATGCAGTAATGCATGCAATAATTGACAACTCAGTCTAAACATAATAATTGGTTTCTCACCTGCAACACTTTTCTAAAACCTTAGGGAATTGAAAAGAGCTTGCTGTTAATAAGGGTAATTTTACTGCTGTGCAGGAATCCAAAAGATACACTGTACCAAAATCATTACAAAATAGCACCATGTGAATGCTTCCTAACCCGAAATTGAAGTTAATGTTACGGTATTTTATGTGATTTTATTGGGTGTAAGATACTAGTCCTTCATGGTTACTAACCCTAATGTTAAGTTCATAAGAAGCGATGTTGAAGCTGAATGGTGGCTGGGCTGCAAGTGCCATGGAAAGGTAAGTTAAACCTCTAAAAACACTTAAAGCCCTAACCCCAATTTAGCGTTAGAGCTAATTTTCAAATGTACAAAATATTCTGCAATGGATTTTTTTATGAACAATGCTACACATTTCATTCTTGATACTATCAGTGACAAACATAATCAGACACAAAAACCAATAGTAATCCAGATATATTCAAAAGTGCTTTATATCAAAATTCATTCACCCATAAATTCCGGGTTTGATTATAAATATATTTATAACGACATCTGTACTCTGTTAGACAAGTGTCTCTTATGACATAAATTACATATAGAAAAAGAGTCTTTGAAAATATTACTGACTTGTATCACACACAGAGAGGGTTGTTGCAACTGTCTCAACTCATTTCCAAGCACCAACACCAGTGATGTTTCGGAGGTAATGCCTCCTTCCTCAGACAGGCGCACATTGTAGCAGTCCTCCCACTGCGAGTCACTTAGTGATCATCATTAAGGGCCACATGTATGAAATCTGTCTAGGTCTAAAATTCACTTTGTTACCCATAGCAACCAATCAGAGTTCCCCTTTCATTTCATATAGTGCTCTGGAAAAGTGAGAGGGGCAATCTGATTGGTTGCTATGGGCGACAAAGTGAATTTTAGACCTAGACAGTTTTCATACATGTGGCCCTAAGTGCTTTAACAGGTTTACCACAGTTTAGTTGCACCCAAAGTGACTGTGGAAGTGACAAAAATAGGATCAAATTTACTTATGATCACAAAAAAGAAAAGACATGCAAACAAATTGTTACTTAGTATAACAATTGCTTACAGATAAGCCTTAATAGGGTGACAGTCGCACATTTACATTTAATACACTATGCTGGCATACACCCTGTTAGATATGAGCTGGCTGTTACAGTAGATCACAATACAACATTCAAAGTACTGCTACTCAATACTCTCCTAATGTTACAAAACCAGACTACTCCCTGAAACAAATGCTAAATATAAGGTAAAGTTGCTATTCACCAACTGTTTTGAGAGTCTGTACACTAATATTAAAAACAAATCACAGAACATACTGTAGGATAAAACTAACTTAATATTATAGAAAAGAAGTCATGCTTACTGTTATAGGGCATATGTACAGCTAGTACCAGTGCAATGTCCTCCATTTTCCATTGTAGTTTGTTTGAATCCTTCTAGGAGCTGGCTTTTAACCTGCTCTGCATCAATAAATAAAGCAACTCTGGTCCTTTACTCATTCTACAGGGCCTCTAAAATGCTACATTATTCCACAGCTATCTAGGCATTCAATTTGTGGTGGCAGCAGTCTCTTGGTATTATTGTTCTCTGTGCCTCCTTGGCTTCTTGTGAACTGAAGGACTCCAGAATCCTTCATAGATTTCCTGACTATTGGAGACTAGGGTCTAAACATTGCCCAATAACAGGCATATGATTAAAAACCAAAAAGTGCTCAACATAGCTTCATTCAAAGCCTTTTGTAGAAAGGTAGTCTCCAAAACATTGGGAATCTCGCAAGAGAACAGAGAGTTACTTTTGATCACTATATTTACTATTTTGCCATAGGCAAACTTAAACTCTATCAGTTCTCTATCTATAAAACACTAAAACGTAACTTTTATTATGTATAACTCTTAACCTCTATACACAATATTTAAAAACCTGATTTCTAACCTCATCATTTAACCCTTTTTGCTTCTGAAAGAAGGAATAGCTCCTTTTCTATTATCAAGTCTGGTGGAGCACCACCTATTAACAGGAAAGCCTTATATGTACAGCAAATTACTAGCTCCAGTAAGGGATCCCAAGCCTATTACTTGGGCAATCGTCCCTAATCTCATGAACACAAAACAAATAAGGCAAATAAGGCCCCCTTATGACACTCCTGCAGAGGAGTGGTTTATGGGAATAGTCTGAGACAATGGTGTACAGTACAATGGAACATGTATTTAATAAGGCTTGCAGCTTTATTAAAATGAATATGTATATTAGATATATAGGAGAAGTGCTTTATGGGAAGATAATATGACAATAGTGTACAGTACAATGGAATTTATATTCCCAATTAATATGCATATTAGACATGGAAGAGAAGGGGCTTATGGGAGTTGATAAAGCTGGTAGTGTGCTGTGGAATGTAACACCTATTCTGCTTAGTCCGTTCTAGGTGAGCCACGCAGTTGCAATAATATGAGAGAAATGAGATGGAAGCCCATCACAGTTAGGGCTGAGGGTCTGTTGGTGCAGTGCGTTGGTGCGGGCAGTACGGTAAAATGGGGCGCAAGACAGTTATGGAGATGGCAAATTTGTCTGACGATTGTTGGTTTATGGGAGCATGGTGGCAGCTGCAGCAGGTGACACTTTTAGATAGAGGTGAGAAATCACAATTTAAAACGTCATATCTGACCTCCCTGACATGTTTCGCCAACTAACCTGGCTTCATCAGGGGTTAGAGGTCCGATCACATGTGGTCTAAGCTCACTTCCTTTTATATCATGTTAGGTACACACCCTATTCAGGTGCTCACCAATTAGCCATCAGAGAATCCACATACAACCTACTCCCCCTTCCGCTCTCCTGCACGCACACTCATAATATGTGCTGCTAAAGCTGCCACCTTGCACTTAAATTTGAATACAGCAATTTTGTCGTCACCGCAGGTGTATTGATAGGTGCAAAAACCACCGTTTGTTATCCGAATAGTTTTTTAAATAGCTGTATTGCCCGTGGTGCTGCCTTTTCAAATAGCCACGTTGTACGACAATTCTGATAGAAAAATTTTCTAGCAACTGTTCTTGTTTGTCATTGCTGCAAAAAACACAATTTCTCATCCGTGTAACTTCTGAATAGTTTTATTGGGCTCGTTGAATCTCAGTTTGGCACAGATAGCGCACTTCTATGATATTTTGTTGAAAACTATCAACTCCTAGTCCTACTGGGCATTTGTAAATCCCTGGGACTGAAAGAAGAACACTGTTGATTTTGTCTTACGGTTCTTCCACCAGACCGCATATCACAGGTATTCGCAAGAAACATTTCAGTTTCTAATCCTAGTTGGCTGTAGGAAATTAGAGGGATTTAAGAATAGCTGTGATTTGCCATCTTTTAATAAGAGATTTTCCAAAACTCTTCCATACCTTCTCAAATTTTTATCTTTCTGAACATGGAGCGAAATGCAGGTGGTAAGCGAGCAAAGAGGGGGGTAGGATATGGTGGTAGAGGTACGAGAGAAGGTGCTCCTTCCACTGCTGGCGACAACACGCAAGCCAGTGGATCGTGAGTTGCAGGACCGTCAGGCCTGTCGTCGCTGGGTCAGGTCCCTGTGAATCTCAGTAACGAACAGCGTCGCCAATCTGTTCTTCGGTGGTTAATGCAACCTGCATCCAGCAGTCTTACCTCCTCGTCCTTCCAGTCACGGCCACAAGTGTCAATGTCCAGTACAACTAAAATGGTGGTTGAAAGACTCCTTTATCTGGAACTTTTTAAATTTGTGTGTCATGCAGGTTTGGGACTCTTGCTGTGGACCAGGACAGGGATAGTCTATGTCCAGTACAACTAAAATGGTGGTTGAAAGACTCCTTTATCTGGAACTTTTTAATCTGGGGGTTATGCAGGTTTGGGGCTCATGCTGTGGCCCAGGACAGGGATAGTCTATGTCCAGTTCAACTAAAATGGTGGTTCAAATACTCCTTTTCCAAGCACTTTTTAATCTGTGGGTCAGACAGTTTTAATGGTCATACTGCAGTACAGGACAGATATAGTTAATGTCCAGTTCAACTAAAAGGGTGGTTAAAAGACTCCTATTTCCAGCACTTTTTTTAATTGGGGGTCATGCAGGTTTGGGCTCATGCTGTGGCCCAGGACAGGGATACTCTATGTTCCAGTGAAACTAAAATGGTGGTTGAAAGACTCCTTTTTCCGGCACTTTTTAATCTGGGGTCATGCAGGTTTGGGGCTCATTCTGTGGCCCAGGACAGGGATAGTCTATGTCCAGTGAAACTAAAATGGTGGTTCAAAGACTCAGGGACGTCGCTAGGTGGTTTCATTCGGGACACGTGCCCCGAATGAAATGCCTGCAGCCCCGAATGTTTGAGTCCACAGCCAGCCCCTGCATCACCACAGTAGCGCGGCGCCGCAGTATTGTTCACAGTAGATGCGGCGCCGGACACTACTTTTCAGTGTTCACTAACTTTCTCCGCTGCTGCCGCCGGAGCCTCCTGTATGTTGCTGCGCAGGGTCAGGGGGAGAGCGGCGCCGATCACTCTTCAGTAAGACCAAGGGCGCCGGCGCCGGCCCCTGCATGCTCCTCCTCCTAGCAAGTGAGTGCCCGCGGCCCCGCGCAGAGAGAAGCAGAGCAGTCGACAATAGGTATTTATAGTTAAGCTGTGGCTGGGCAGGCTAGGCTCAAGCTGGAATACATCTACTGACATGTTTGATTGTCAGCTCTGACCTATGTCTGCCCTATAGACTGTGGGGACCTATGCCTGCCCTATATACTGTGGGGACCTATGCCTGCCTATATACTGTGGGCACCTATGCCTGCCCTATATACTGTGGGGACCTATGCCTGCCCTAATACTGTGTGGACCTATGCCTGCCCTATATACTGTTGGACCTATGCCTGCCCTATATACTGTGGGGATCTATGCCTGCCCTATATACTGTGTGGACCTATGCCTGCCCTATATACTGTGTGGACCTATGCCTGCCCTATATACTGTGTGGACCTGTACCTGCCCTATATACTGTGGGGACCTGTGCCTGCCCTATATATTGCGTGGACCTGTGCCTGCCCTATATATTGTGTGACCTATGCCTGCCCTATATACTGTGTGGACCTATGCCTGCCCTATATACTGTGTGGACCTATGCCTGCCCTATATACTGTAGGACCTGTGCCTGCCCTATATATTGTGTGGACCTATGCCTGCCCTATATACTCTGTGGACCTATGCCTGCCCTATATACTGTGTGGACCTATGCCTGCCCTATATACTGTGTGGACCTGTGCCTGCCCTATATACTGTGGGGACCTGTGCCTGCCCTATATACTGTGTGGACCTATGCCTGCCCTATATACTGTGGGGACCTATGCCTGCCCTATATACTGTGTGGACCTATGCCTGCCCTATATACTATGTGGACCTATGCCTGCCCTATATGCTGTGTGGACCTATGTCTGTCCTATATACTGTGGGGACCTGTGCCTGCCCTATATACTTTGTGGACCTGTGCCTGCCCTATATACTGTGTGGACCTATGCCTGCCCTATATACTGTGTGGACCTATGCCTGCCCTATATACTGTGGGGACCTGTGCCTGCCCTATATACTGTGTGGACCTATGCCTGCCCTATATACTGTGGGGACCTATGCCTACCCTATATACTGTGTGGACCTTTGCCTGCCCTATATACTGTGTGGACCTATGCCTGCCCTATATACTGTGTGGACCCATGTCTGCCTATATACTGTGGGGACCTATGCCTGCCTATATACTGTGGGGATCTATACCTGCCCTATATACTGTAGGGACCTGTGCCTGCCCTATGTATTGTGTGGACCTATGCCTGCCCTATATACTGTGTGGACCTATGCCTGCCCTATATACTGTGTGACCTATGCCTAACCCCTTTTAACTGTGTGACCTCTGCCTGCCCTATACACTGTGTGGGACCATGTCTGCCTAAATACTGTGGGACCTATGCCTGCCTATATTCTGTTGGGGGTCTATGCCTGCCCTATACACTGTGTGGTCCTATGCCTGCCCTATATAAATGTGGGGACCTATGCCTGCCTTGTATACTGTGGGGACCTATGCCTGCCCTATATACTGTGGGGACCTATGCCCGCCCTCAGGCTCGGACTGGGCCGCCGGGGGACTGGGGAATCCCCCGGTGGGCCCCCCCGAGCCACTGTGGGCCCCGGAGGCAGTGCCATCGCTCCCTGGGGCCCCTTTCCCCGGTCCGGTCCCTGAGCCCCCCGGGACCTGCGTCCCGAGCGCCCAGAGACCGGCCCGGTAGCTGGGGACTAATGTCCCCGACTCCCGGGGCTGCGCGGTGTCAGCGGAACACAGCGCCACTAGCGCTGCGCTCCGCTGATCTCCCTGGCAGGCTGAAGGTGTTAGGCCTTCAGCCTGCCAGGCGCCGGCCCCTACTGCTGACGTAGGCGGCGCGGTGACTTCACTTCACCGCGCCGCCTACGCAGGGCGGCAGTACGGAGCCGGTGGCCTCGGAGCGGCCGGAGCAGGAGCCCGAGCCAGGTAAGTGGCTGTTTGTTGTTTTGTTTATTTTAACTACAGGGGGGTCCTGGCTACAAGGGGGGCTCTGACTACAGGGGGGCTCTCACTACAGGGGGTCCCTGGCTACAAGGGGGAGCTCTGACTACAGGGGGGCACTGACTACAGGGGGTCCTGGGGTACAAGAGGTCCCTTACTACAGGGGGTCCCTGGCACA
>JAODAL010082728.1:0-11480 GCA_025379985.1 Phyllomedusa bahiana
TCCAACCCTCCAATACCCGTCCCCACCGATTCCCCCCTTTTCCTTCCCACCCAAAAAAAAACAGGAAAAAAGGGTTGGGATTGAATGGCCAGCAGCCATTTTTTAAAAAATTTAAAAAAAAACATAAACAACAGAACATAGCAAAAATACATTGTGCAAAAACCCAACCCTTAAAATTACTTAATGATCTGTAACGACTTACAACCACCCACACAGGTACGAAAGTACCAACAACCCAAATTGGGGAGGGGCCCTTTGGAGCGGGAAATTGGCGAACCAGTAATAATTTCCCCCAACCCCCCCCCGGCCACAGGCTCGAGGGCACCAAAGCCATTTAAAGGGCATCCAATGCTGACTCCCGGGGACTATCCCCTGAGGAGCCCACCTCCCCAGACCAAAACCCGAATTCACCCCAAAAAATGGGGGAAAATCAACCCCTTCGATCCCTCAAAACCCAATTTGTTACACCAACCCCAAGGGACCCCAAACACCAAAGGGAGATGACATGCCACCTCATTATGCAACCCCCCCCAGCCCAATCCCCTTTCAATCCCTTCTTGAAAGGCCAACCCCAATGTCCAGCCCCACTGTTTTAAAATGCACTCCGTCGTTTAACCCAAAACCCCCTCTCCAACCCCAAAATCCTAAGCCGCACCACCACTCCGCCATTCCGGGCCAAAACCCCCACCGCTCTATTCGCCTTTACCCGTGCCTTATTCAGACGCTCCCCACCCTGGCCCCCTCCACGGGGGCCGGGCACACCATGTCAACCCCCACTACCATACTGGAAAAAAACCCCAATTCAACAAGTGGACTTAAATCCTGATCAACCCCCAACCGACCTCGATCCAAGTCGTTACCCCCACGGCAAATCCAACCAAACCGCCAACACCTTCTAAACACCAAAAGAAAATTGAAACTAACAAAAAGGACCCGTCTTCATGGCAGAGCAGCAGGGCTGAATTCGCCCGCCTCAGACCCAAAAACATTTCCGGACACTTGACCGGGGGAAAATTTTTTGCCCCCCTACCGGCCAAACCACTCTACGCCCCCCACCCAACCCGGGTCTTCGACCACCACCCAAAAACTCTACCCTACACCCAAACCCCATAACACCGCTGCCAACAAGCCACCCGCGACCAAAGGGAACACCCGTTTTCTGATGCAAAAGGGCCCCAAAAAATGCAAAAAGAAAGCCAAATTTATGAGGGCCACCCAAAACCACTATGGGAAAAATGACCCAATACTGCCCCAAAACTTTCCAGCAAGCAAAAACCCCGGGGGGACGGCCCCCCCTTTTGCCCTTACCGACCCGAAACCCCCTCAATGCCCGACTCACCACAAAACCTTGGGGACATCCCGCGCCTCATAGTTTTTTATAGTTTCATTTTGTAAAAGGGCCCAAAAAAGACGAGACGTCCTCCAGTTCACCTTTGTGCTAAGGTGTTTTATCCAGAGGAAGACAAAAAACCCCCAAAGGGGGGTTTAAACCCAAATTTGTCCTCTTTTTGGGGAAAAAATTCATTTCCCGACTCCAATCGGCAATTGGAAAAACCCCTGGATCAATGACCCCCGAAGCTTAAAACCAAAACCCAAAGGCTGCAAAAAAGCGTACCCGGGAAAACGGGACCAAACCCCCCCGTTTTAACCCCCAACCCCAACCCAAACAAAACAAAAAGGGGGGGGCCCCCAGGGTACCCCTAAAGGGGGCCCACCCCCCCCAAAAATTGCGCACCCAATCAACCCCCCAAGCCCCAAAGCCCCCCTCATAACTGAGGGGGGCCTTTTGGGCCCAAAAGGAACCCCAATCGGGTGCCCCCTCCCGTCCCCCCAACCCCCTCCAAAGTCGACCCGGAAAACTCTTCCCCCTTGCTCGCAGCCCCGTAGCCAAGGTCGGAACCGTTCCCACTGCAGCGGAGAGAGAATCGAAATTTGGAAATTTACTGACACCCCAAATGCTCTGCTAAAAAACAAAAGATTCAAAGACAGGCCCCGCAGCACAAAATGCCGCAACAATCGAATCACTGGGGGTGAGGACCCCGACAAGCTTTTTGATGACCTGCACCACCCCAAAAATTTGTCACAGGGAAAATCGAACCCTCCGGTCCCAAAAAGAAACACCCCAAAGTTCCACCCCCACCCAATGGGAAAAAAACCGAGAAACTTGGGGTTTCCCTTTCCCCCAAACCCTGCCCCAACCCAAGGGGGGCCCAAAGTACCAGCACACCCCGCCCCCCCCCCCCAAATTTACGGCCCCCAAACCCTCCCCCCGCCGGCCGCTGTGAAGCCCTTTAAAAACATCTATGTTTAAAAACCGCCTCCCCAAAAAATAATGGAACCCCCATTGTAACAGCTCAGAAACTCACCCCAAAACCAAACAAATCCCCCCTTGACCCCCTTCCCAAAGCGCACAAAATGGGGGGGGGGCCCCGGACCCCCGCTTTTTGCCCCGCAAGCCGCCGAAAAAAAAACACGACCCATTGGCATTATCCGCAAGCAAAAATTGATTTTCCCGGGGGAAACCCGGCTGCAAGTCCCTAAAAGGGAACCCTCCTCAAGCGAAAGGAACCCCGCATCATATCCTGCGTTTATCCCCGGAAATCTACTTTCCACTTTGACTGGGGTTCGTGCAGAAACCTAAAAAAAACTCAGGCACGTAGACGGCCCCATCTTTCTTTTCAGGCCCCAAAGCGGGACACCAAAACCCCCCAAATAAACCCAAATCAATCGTCCGCAACAAGGGACAGCCCAAACCTAGAACGGCTGGGACCCCCAAAAGAAGCATCCAGATAATGTATGCTGACGAAAACCCCGAAACTTTTCCCTTTAATAAACACACTCCAGGAAAAAAACAAAAATGTTTTCGAAAATGGCGCGGGAAAGAGGGCAGCCCATGGGGAAGGCAAAAAATCCACGTAGTTTTTCCTCTTTCCCAAAAAAAACCCAACAGTCCCCAAACTCTCCGGGGGGAACCCGGGGAAAAAAACGAAAGGGCAGTTTCCCACATCAGTTTTTCCCCCTTTCCAACGCCCACCTTACCCCCCAAACAAACCCAAACTTAAGGGGGGGGCAAAAAACGACGTGTAAAAAACCCGAACAAAAACCCTGGGGAATCCCTTCGTTCCCCGACTCCCCCTTTTTGGGAAACCCGACAAGTGTTGTTTTTAGCCTAAAACTTATTGGCTTTTTTTGGGGGAAAAAACCCCCAAAAAGGAGACACAATAAAAATCCGAAAATGGGGGGAACAAACGGGCCCCCATCCGCCCAACAAACTTCCTTAAAAAACCTTCTCTTCAACACCCCCGGGTTTTCGGGGCCGACTTCAAGTTCTTTGCCCCTTTAAAAAGGGAACCCTTTCCTGGCCCTGGAGCCGGTACCCGGGGAAAACCCCCCCCTCAACAAAAAGCCGCCCCTCCCGTTCCCAAAACCTCCCTTAGTAGGGTTTCCATCTCTTAACCTTCACCGGGGGCCCCCCCCCCCCCTGGCTTTTTCGGGCCTGACCCTTTCCTCCCCTTTCCCTTAAAACATTTGGGGGGCCCCCTTTAGGGGTACCATACACAGGGACAATATGCTTGAACCTGCAGTCGCCCCGAAATTTAACAAGGGCCCTTCATTAAACTGCCAGCATAACCCTTTTGGGCCCCCCCCCCGCCCCAGCACCGCTAGCCCCAACACCGGAGATTCCTTGACTGGAAGACCCGGCCCAACCTCCAAAGGGCTGCCCAACCCGCGGGGGTTTTAATCCCCCAAACCCGGGCCCAAATATCCTTATGGTTTCCCAAAACGGATGCTGGGCGACCGCCTTCCCTGCCTAAACTGCCCCCTTTCATCCCGCAAAAAAAAGCCATACCCCCGAAACCCATGAGCCTCCCCAATAGGCCCAAATATCCCCAAAAAGCCCGAAAATTCTCGGCGCCTTTTCTCCCCCCCACGAGGCCCAAGATGCAAAAGCCTAAAGGGCCCAATTTGTAAAGGTTTCGGGGATAAGCCTCACTGATGCTTCTCCTCACCCTCCTTCTTCTTTTTCCTCTTTTTTTCCCCTTTTTATCCAGTTTTTGAACTTTCTAAAGGCAGCAAAAAAAAAATTTTCTCCACGTACCGTCCTTCCCCCTATTTTTTCGCGCACCTCTTGCTTCAGATGACCCCCCAAAGGGGCCCCCGAAGCAGGGCTAGGGCCCCGCCCTTTTTCCCGTATCAAAACGCACCCATCCCCTCCCCGCCATTTTTCCGCCCCACCCTTCCGGGCACTGCCACCAACCCGGGGTGTTCACCCCCCTTTAACTCCCACCAGCCCCAACCCAAACCCCTGCAGCCGGGAAATCCGACTTTAACCCACCCGCTAAATTTGGGGACCCAAAAAAACCCGGGCCCTTTCCCCCTGCCCCCCCAAGCGAAACCCCAAAAAATCCTTTAAAGAAACTCGCCAGCACCCCAAACTAAAATACTCCACCCCCCGGGGGCGGGGCCCCCCCCCAACCCCCTTTTGCTGAACAGGCCCTTCCCCCGCCCCCCCCCACCCCCCCCTGTGTTAAAGGGAAACCCGAGGACAAAGGATACTCAGCGGGCTGCACGGGGGCTGTGGACCCGCCAGCCGTACCGGAAAAAAAAGATGAACCCCTCCGCCGACCCCCCCTCCGAGGGGGGCACCCACCCCAACCCCCAATTTTTCCGGGGCAAATTTTCCCCCGCTGCAGGGGGGGGAAACCCCCCGATGCTGAGGGGCACCTCCGCTGACCCAGACAAAAACCCCCCGGCCAAGGGCCAGGTGACTGCAAGGGGGAATTCCCCCCCCGCTCCTCCTTTAAACCCCTTCCAAGGGGCCCCAACCCGGGAAAGGGCCAGCCAAAAGCAGGGTTTTTGCCCGAAACCCCTCATCCTCCCCATACGGCACCCCCTGACCGGGCCCCATCCCTCCCGGGCCCAGGCCGCCGCCTCCTCCGCCGCCCGCCACCCGGGCCCCCCCACCCTGAACCCCAGGCCCTTGGGAAACCCGCCCGCCGACTTTGGATTCCCCCCGGGCCCCCTTTCACCGGCCCCCGGACCCCGGGCCCCCTTTCGGCGCGGCGGGGGCCCCAGGGTTTGGGGTTTCCCGGGGTAAACGCTTTGGGGGGGCCGGCTCACCCCCCGACCTCCCCCCAAAAGGTTCCTCGCCAGGGTTTTCCCACTCCCCCCCAGGAGAGAGCCCCACCTCCCCCCCGTAGCCATTGGCCCCCCATGTCTCGGGCCCCAGCCCGAGATTCTCGAAATAAAAACCTGGACCCCTCCCCCATATCCAGAAGGGCAGGGAGAGGGGGACGCTGCTCCGGGGACTCCCGTGCTGCCAAGGGCCCCGCGACTTAAGGGGTACTTCCCGCGCGCAGCTGCAATGGCCCCCTTTTGCTCCCCCCCCTCCCTTTGCACATGACCCCCCAAGTCCCTGCACGCGAGGTCATTTCGGCGCCTCCCCCCCCGCGTTCCGGGGGGCCCGGCCCCTTCCCTTTTGTTTCAATGAAAACACGCATCGCTGTTCAACGAAAAGATCACTGATCCGCCCTTTTTTTCTCCCGCCATTTTGATGCGTTTTTTGGTCCCCTTTAAAGAAATTTTGGGTTTTTGTTTAAATTTTACTTTCGTTTTTCAAATTTAAATTTTCCCCCTAGGAAAAAAATGGAGTGCGTTTTTGGAAACCCGGGAAAAAAGGATCCAAAAATGCTACACCCCTTTTTGGTACGTGTTTGGTTTTGTTTAGGAAAGCGCTATTCGCATCCGAAAAATTGATGGGGGTTAAAAATTTTAATGTCTGGGGAATTTTAAAAAAAAAAGTTTAAAAAGGGCCCTACAAAAAAAAAAGGGGGGAAAAAAATTTATTTTAAAACCCCCTCAAAAGACAAGGGGCATTCCCTCGACTAAAGAAAAAAGGATTCAATTTTCCAGAGGAGAGAAAAGCGTTCTTCCCCTGGGAAAAAATGTGAATCTGTGGAATAGCCCCTCGGGTGGTCCCGCAGGAACAGGTGAGGGTTTCAAAAAGGCTTAGATACCTACCTGGAACTAAAGAAAAATTGAATCAAAACGGGAGCAAAGTTAAATTTGGGGGCCCGGTGGGGGGCGGTCTGGGGTCTAGAGGTGGGCCTTTCCAAATGGGGGCAGATTGGTTCTTTCCTTTTTGTGTTCCAGGGGATTAACCCCGTGGGGAGGAGGGCTTAAAGTCCTTTTTCTTTTCTCCCCTTCCCCCCATGGTTTTCCCCCCCCTTGGGTTTAAAATTGAAGGACCCAAGGGGTCTTCTTTCAACTGTAAATAACCCATTAAAATTGCATTGAAAAAAGGATCCCAAAAAAACCCCTTTCAAATGTCAAAGCAAAATGCATTTCGAAAAGTATCCAAAATCATTTGCAGATGCCTTTTTGGGGTGCTTTTGGATGCCCTTTTCAATGGTTTTTTGTAAAGAAAAACATCCCAAAAAAGGGTCCAAACGCCGTGTAAACATACCCCCTTTTGGGTTTTTTCACAGGTTGTACAAGCTGCAAAAAACCCGGTTGAAAATTTTGGGAAATCATGCTGATCACGCGTTTCTTCCAAAGCAAGGGGGGGCCGGCCTCACGGGAAATTCACTCCTTCCCCGGGCGAAAGATACGAAATTTTATTGTATGCCTGGGGAGACGAGTGTAATTCATAGTTTCTGTGAACTATAAAATTAAATGTTTAAATTTCGGCGTGCATTTTGAATTTTATTGCGCTTTTAAATGCAAAAGCTCAAATGCACGGTAAAAAAAAGCCGTTTTGAACCTAAAAACCTTTTGAACATTAAAAAGGGTTTTATTCTATAACTATGTAAGATACAGCAGCCTCCTTACACTGTGCAAGAATTCAACTCTAGATGCTGTTATTCCATATCAGACAGTGGTAGTGGAGCAGATGTGCGGGGCAGGTCTGTAGCTATCATATTCTTAGACTATGATTAAGAGCAGTCTCTAGCCCGAAATGCGTCAGACGCTTGCTATCCTGTTTTCATGTCTTCTGTACGAATATTGCTGAATAAATTGCTGGATCTTATTCTGAGGCCGGCTTTCCTGTTCCATACATCATGTTCTCATTGTACAGTAGATTCTTCCAGCACAAGTATATAGCATCTAGAATATTATAGAATATTAAAAACATCCGGATTTATACATTGTAGCCTCAATGTGCTTGGATATGAATATTATGGTACTGACACTCGACACAACCCCTCTGATATAGTAGAATATGACCAATAGTGACCCCTGGGAGCAGAGCTGCACAGAGCAGAATACTCACTGCCGGACGCCGTGTAATCCCCCTTCTTTTCTGAAATAAGCAGAGGAGATGGAATTAGCTGCAGAAAACTGAGAAGTAATTGTAGAATAAGAATTTCACATAGATTCTAATTTCTTATCAATTGGGCCTTTTTATCACTAACTTCATTGAGGCTGATATCAGAGCTTGGGTGGGCTTTACTAAGTCATCATGTAACATTCCTGTAACTTAGAGGGATTGTCTCACCATGTTGTTTCATAGAGCCAAAAACAGCTCCAGATTCATGTTTCCTGTCTCTTCCTGGTCAGGCTGTAGGTAGTTCTATAGCACTGATTAACACATCAGCTCCATATGCATAGCTCTTCTAGTTGCACTGACATGAGAGCAGGAGATCTTATTTATAGTGCGAAAGGCTTCAGAGTTCAATGTAAACAAGTCATTAGTCTCCTTTGTTGGTTAGAGATAACACTCTCTGTTCTCAAGCTGTGTGCCGCCTATTGTGACTTCACTCCCTGCTCTCAGACAAAACAAATAGAAGAGGGAAGAGGAGAGCAGAATGGTAAACCGAGAAACCTGTGTGCACTCAGAGAAAATACATTTTTTCTTATCTCCTCAGCAAAGCAAAAAACAACAACATATTTGGAAAAAGTGTTAATTTACTGTTCCCTACATGTTTAAAGCAAATCATTGTAGTGAGACAACCCTTTTAACCACTTAATGACACAGCAAGTTATAGTTTTTCCTCCCAGCTTTCTGAGAGCCATAACTTTTTTTATTTTTCCTTTTACATACATGTATGAGGATTTGTTTTTGGTGGGACAAGATTTGTACTTTTTAATGGCGCCATTGACTTTACCATAGAATATACTGGGAACCCCTACAAAAAAAAAAAAAATCTGTGTAGTGGAAGATAAAAAGCATTTTTTGCGGGAGGATGGCATTTATGGCGTTCATTATTTGGTATAAATGATGTGTTATCTGTATTCTGCAAGTCGCTATGTTTCCGGTGACACCAAATGTGTAAAGTTTTCATTTTGCTTCAGTACTTTTACAAATTTTTTTAAACTTTTATTAAAATTTTTTAATTTGCTAGATTTTAATAGATTGCACCTTTTAGGACACAGAGCTTTCAAATTTTGTATAAACTTTTTTTAATTAGGAGGTGTTTTGAGCTTTAAGGGCGACATGTATGTATTTTCCCACCCAGGCGCCATTTTTTTTGTGCACATTAATCTATGAACCTGTTCTACTGCGGGTCATAGATTTAGTGCTTTCTAGCTACAAAGCGACACTTAAAGTGCTCTACCTGTTCCAGCAGTAATGCGCCTGGAATTGCTTTACTGAAGGTATGCTTGTAGAGCTAACCCCCCCACCCCCCCCCCCCCCCGCTCGCCCTTCAGCAGCTCCCCTGAAATCAGACTTTTTTTTTTACCACTTCCAGGGTACTTGACCATTAGGCGGTGCAATTGCTTGTTCATGGTTTTGCACTATTCATATAATGCAGAAGGGAGTAACAATATGATGCTTTAACCCCTTAAGGACCTGGCGTTTTTTTGTTGTTGACACGTTCGTTTTTCCCTCGTCACCTTCCCAGAGCCATAACTTTTTTATTTTTCTACCAATATAGCTGTATGAGGGCTTATATTTTGCGGGATAAGATGTACTTTCTAATGGTGTTATTCCCACTGACTAAAAATTAGTGGGAAACCGCAAAAAAATTCCCGTGGGACAAATTAAAAAAAAAAAAAAAAAACGCATTTTCTGCATGTTTGCGGGGGTTTTTTTGTTTTTAGGCTTCATCTTCTCAATACAAGTTTTATCTATTTTCTAAAGGTTGATAGCACCCGGGAAATTTCCAAACTTGTAGATTTTCCCGTTATGTTTCGGTTTACCTTAAAAAAAATTCCAAACTTTTTTTTTTTTTTAAAATTTTTGCGGAGGGGCCCCCGTTTGTGCGACCAAAACTTTTGTACTAACACCAACGGCGTCAGTAGTGGCATTTTTTGCGCGCGAAGTGCCTTTTTAATTCAGCAGTTTGGAATGCATACGATTTTTTTTGTTCACTTTTTTTCCCTTTTTTTTAAGTGACATAAAATGCCCAAAAAAAAACGAAATTTTGGCGTTTGGGAATGTTTTTTTTTTTCTCTTTTTTCAGGCACGGATAAATTATGTTAGCTTTAGCCGCTAATACCGGGGGTGTGCGGGAGGGAGGGGGGAGGGTCGCGGAGCGATCCCCCTCAAAGCCCCTTATGGCCCCCGGGGGGGGACGTACCATACGTCCAGGGTCTTTAAAGGGGGTTAAAAGGGAGGGACCCTTCTTACAAACATTGAAAACACAGGTGTGGGGACTTGCTGTGTTCTGTGCTATTTTCCCCTCTTTTTTTCTTTGAAATCTGTGTACCATCTACCCTGAAACTCAATTTTAAACACAATCTCCTAGAATACTCAAAAAACAAAAACTGTTCAGCACAACCGTTTTGAAAAATAAACTTTAAGGGGCACATGGTGTGGTTCAAAAAATATGCAAAAAAAAATACAAAACACAGCACTCTATAGATATACAAATGGCAAAAAGGAAATCAAATTTTTTTTAAAAGCTTTCGCTACTAAGGAAAATATAAAAAATGTAGGGTTTTTCGAGTACATTTTTGATAAAACGTAAAACCCCCCTACCGTGGCAAGGTGACCTCATTTTTAGATGAAACCTATTCTACCTCTCTCGGTGTTTGTTTAGACCTCCACACTTAGGGTTAGAAGGTTCCCGGGATAAAACTGTCTGATTAAAAGCCTGTGCAGGGGGGCAGAGTGTTAAGCCAAGGTGGGGACTAGCCACCCCCCCCATCAAACAGTCAAAAAACAAATCTGGTTTAAGACATCCTTTGAAAAATAAATGTATAGGTGCACACTGTTGTGTCAGTCAAAAGCAATGCAAACACAACACAATCATCAGCAGCACTCTATAAGCATTAAAAACGGTCAAAAAAGACATAAGAATTTTTGAAATTTTTAAAGTACTGAAGCAAAATATATATATATGTAGTGTGCAAATTCTTTGCACTTTTTTTTTTGTTTTAGCAGGGCACGATGGTGGAAGAAAGAAGGTACCGTCTAGGGTGCCGCCTCAGGCCAAATAGGAAGGGGAACCCAAGAGGTATGGAGCAGGCTAAATTTTCCATATGAGACAGTGCGGAAAGAGGGCACTGTAAGCCTTATCTGCCTAGGACATCAAAATACATGTAACGGACGCTCAGCAAGTGGGAGGTGGATCCTCTGTTCACCACAAGGAGTGGTGGGGAGCGCAGTCTATGGGGCCCCTTCTATTGACCGGGGGCCCCCCGGGAAAGCAGGACGACTTTTTTTGCAGGGAAACCCCCCGGGCGTACCTCGACGTAGGAAAACCCGTGGTGAAGCCGAAAAATTTGGTTTTAGTTGGACAGATCAAATGAAAGGTATAACCCAAGTGAGCAGAACCGGACGTGGGAGATGAGATCAACACAATAAACGTAGACAATAAATGTAGACTGGAACAGGACCACTGATGGAATGGCCAAGGTATTCGCTAGAGCGCACAAGGACTTCACTAGGAACAACCACCAGCAACTGGGCACAGAGAGCAGGAAATGGCATCCTTAAAAAACACTTGCAAGAATGGGATTGGAGGAGCACAAATTTCCCGTTGCGTCTGGCCCCTTTAAATCTAGGGAAATGGTGCGTGCTCCCCCTTTGGGGGGAAGAAGGAGGGCCGCACCCTTTAGGGGAAGCAAACAGGGGGGTGAGCAAAAAAGCACCCCCCGGCGCAGAGGAACGACCGCAGGGGATAAAGGACGTGCCCCGGCCTGGGATGGGACCGCAGCAAAGAACCCTTAAATACCTTGTTCGCCCTGTATTGTTCTATGTTTGCCTATTTCCACACAGATATTTAACAATATAGGAACCCAATTTTGAAAAAGTTTAAGTGTAAAAACTTTTTTTTTATTGCCCCTAGCAACCAATCCCATCTACCTTAATTACTTCATGTGTCTGGAAAAATAAAAAATTTGTCTGATTGGTTGATGGAAATAAAGGATTTTTTCTTACACTTTTTAACGTTTTTTACATATGACCCCTAGTTCCTAATATCACACAATGATGTTTTATTGATGGAAGTCTTGGTCCCTTTAAAGATCCATAAGTAATTCTATGATTTATGGGAAAAATGGTTGTTTAGGCCCCTTTAAAGGGGTCATAA
>JAODAL010082729.1:0-11480 GCA_025379985.1 Phyllomedusa bahiana
GCAACGGAACAGATTTTCGGCGTGCAGCCCCGCACGGCGCCTAAGGTCCCCCCCGCACTGCGCCCAAGTCCCCTCACTTTGCCCCACACACACTGGCAGGCGTCGCGGACTTTTCCCCCCGCATGTGATGATGGCACTTCCTCGACTGCGAAACTTATTCGGCCGCAGCGCACAGTCATGCAGACGCACCATCGGTGCCCCAGGCACTGTGCCCGACACCACCGAGTCGAGAGCCGCGGCTGACTTTTCTTCTCCGCATTTATGATCGCACTACCGTCCGGGCGGATCGAATCTCAGATGCAGGCGCCCGCACTTCACCTAACACAACTGGCGAGTCGCTGCGTGACTTTTCCATAGATATGTATGGCGCGGCCCGTCCCCTGACATAAATTCAGGCGCAGATTCCCGGCCGGGAAACATGGCGAAAACGGTGCCGCTCGACCCGGCGGGATTTCATACAGATGTGTCCCAATGTGTTATCTTGTATTCTGCAGATTTATATGGGAGTTACAAGCAATTACCAAATATGTAGGGTTTTATTATGGTATCTTCGTTTTTTTTAAAGAATTTGCGCCACAGTGGACATTTGCGTGCAACCAAATGCAGATTTTTTTTTTCTGGGGTCGCTGGAAGCCTTCATCAAGGCCTTCCTTCCGAAATGTTAAATAATCAGCAACGGCCGTGAACTTGTCACAGGAGTGCCGATCAGATTGAGAAAAAGGTGCAACGCACCGTTGTCTCATGTCATTTAAAAAAAACGCTGCGGATCTAAGGGGTTAAATAGTAATGGTCGGAGCCAGTCTTCATTCTTCTGTCTGTTCGTAGTGGGTTGTGCAACTGTAACTATTGTAACACATGGCATCCACGTGCGTTTGGAGCGGTCCTGACATTGCCAAGACATACTAAAATTGAAGTGCAATTTGAAAAAGGTTTTACATTATTCTCCTGTTACTTCATGAGGTTTCCCCGAGATGTAGGGTCCTCTTTAATAAATGTCGAAACCTGTCACATTGAAGCGTATTATCTGATCTCGCTGCTAGCGATGTATCAAGAAGAGATGAGCATACCTGAATATAGTTCCTGTATGAGAAAGAGTCAGTACAGCTTGTATTTTTATTCATTTTAAATTCCCCTGGCTTTTTCCTCAATTAAGGAGTCCAGTAGCAGTGTTAAATCATTGAAAGCTACAGATAAAGCTGTCAATCACTGAGGACAATTAAAGGATTACCTTAACCCGTCATAAGTGACAGGGATTTAAATGAAAAAAACTACTGAATCCTTACCTACAAAAAACTATATATCGATCTGCTCAGAATCTCCTGCCCTATAACTTGCTACCAGCGAGATCAACATAGCGATTTTCAAATGTGATGGTTCCTTTCGGAAAGTTGGATCGTGTTATAATATGCTGTACTGCTTTAGAACCACCATAATATACTTCCCATGTCCAAATGGTAAAATTGGATATAGTGAAAAGAGCTTACCTTGGAGAGACAACCTCATTAATGGAAAGGACAAACAATCAGGCAATCGAAAGTTTGGCACAAATTTGCATCTATGGTCCACATGGTATTAACTGTCTCGGGTTCTAGAAACCACTTTGTTGCCCATAGCAACCAATCATAGCGGCCCCTTTCATTTCATATAGATGGCTCAGGAAAAAAAGAGAGGGGGCACTATGATAGGTTGCTATGGGCAACAAAGTAAGTTTTAGACCTAGACTATTTATCAAACATGTGGAGCTATGGTGTCCAAGTATAATTTCAATCTATAACAGTGGTAACTGCAAGTTAAGCTACCCGATAATGTAGAATGTCACATCCTAGGATAGACAACTAACCATTTACCCAAGACCTTGACATCTGATTACATGTATCTTTGCTTCGCACAGGCAATCAATAGCGCTACACTACAATAACAACATTTTCCTATTTAATATCTTCCATAGGCAGAATGAAAAACAGAAGGACAGATCAGGAGCAGCAGGAAACCTTTTTTTAACTGTTTTTGTGAATAAATACTAAAATAAGTATACAAAATACACATTGTAAATACAGCCTTATGAATTCATTTTTTTGAAAGGTCATCTAAAAGGGTGATCAATGAAATGTTATTCCACTGATGGTCACTGCCCCTGGGGCACATCCACGATCACTTAGTAAAAGCTGCAATAATGAAACTGTACATTGGTTTAGTGCTTACGCCTGTTGCCCCGAGTGAGAATAAACAACCCTCGAGAAAATAAGACAAAGTGCATTTTAAGTGATTCAATTTCAGAGTTTGGCTGCTTACGCTGATGTTTGGGATGAAAATCACCCGACAGTTAAATTTAATACGAGGTTGTGATTTGTTCAGCAATAAATGTGAATTAATTGTTCATGGGGGGTATATAGGGAGAAAAAAAAAACGATCTCCTACAAAAAAGATTTCGTATAGCTCGTCTTTTTTGAGGAGCAAAAATTAATATAGAGGACACAGTCTTATATTTGTGAAACAGGTACTTATAGGATGTTGTCAGTAATATGCCTATGTTTGAGCGTAATATTAAGCTTGAGATAAAACATCTATGTTTGCCAGTTTGCACTTTGGAATAATGTAGCCTGTGTCATTTCCAATATTTAGGGGGCCATAAATGTATTGAAAAACGGTATTAGTTCTAAAACTGACTTTGTTACCCATAGGGATAAGTGTAGTTTTAGACCTAGAATCGTTTTCATACATGTGCCCTTAGTGTTTGGTAAAACTGTCTCCTATGAAATCATGGGATATATTATGGCGCAGTAAAATGTCTCTTCATATGTCAGCCAAATTATTTTTACAGTTATGCTAATGAGTAGCTTAATAAAAACCATGGAAAAGCACAAGGTTAAGCACTGATAGTATAGTATTTTCTTCTGGTAAGTTGAAAATATTAACAGAAAGTAAGTTAATAATAAACAGAATGTTAAATGTACCCGCCAGCCGTCTTCCAGCTATATTATCTATTAATAGTCGGGAAATCCTAAACAATGCCATAACAGATTTTTTTTTAATAAACAGAAATTGATTTCAGATAATAGAAGCATTTTTATGGGTACAAAGAAAAAACTTGAATGTGTATTGGGGGGGGAGGGGGGTGGTTTTTTTGTACCACCACTTTAAATAAAGTCCTCCCCTCTGAGCAACAAACTGCAATATTTTTTGTGGAATACTAGAACCTTGTTTTCCTTCCAAAGTATTCCACACACAATTGATTACAATATGAGAAGGTGAAGCCAATCAAACGCCCCTTGGGAAGTACCACCATCTGTTTTCCTGCTAATAGATACTAAAGAAGGTGGTAATATGATATTTTTAGGACAAAGTGTCAAAACAGTTGCTAACACTCGCAGTTTTTTCCTGGCATGCATTAAGTTCCATAACACCTATTTGTAAGCCTTGTTCACTAGATGTGGTATGGAAACGGGGTCGGTTGTTGCCTAACTTGCGCATTCTGCGCCAGAACACAACACTATTGAATGCGCTTAGAATTTGTTGGTGGTTGTGGGGACGGTTCACGAACAGAATCATATGAATGCACCAAAGTGGTGGCAGACGAATGTAACAAATAGCGCCAAAAAGATTGGCGGCATAACTGTCGGTACACATTCATAGTGAACTGATTTCAAAGTGGTATGGCTGTATACAAATAGGTACCATAGAACTGGACATATGTAATCAAAGTGGCCTATGTGATTACTGTTCAGACAAAGTGGCTTCTTTCTATGCTCTAGAAACAATATAAAACTGAACGTGTTCAGTGTCACCCTTAATTGCCCTCCGTTGCCATCCTTCTGTAAATTTTCATGAATTGCTTAAAATTCAAAAGGTTAGACGTCTCCGTTACTTGGCGCGCAATGAAGAGGTGGTGAGGAACATGGCTCGCCGGACCAAGCTCCCAAGAACGGGCACCCCGCTCATCCAATTACCGGCCACAGACGCGGCATGAAGGCGCCGACAGTATCCCAAGCACCGCTACCGGCCGTCCAGAGCGGCACAGGCAGGCATGGCGCGGTGGAGCCGCGGATACAGTGGACCCGCAGCTATACAGGCAGCATGGCGGCCAAAGATAGGGCCGCCCGATTCCCTGCCCAGGCGACCATGGAGTGGCAGGATTCTCCCAGCAGGCAGCTCCAGGATCACAAGAGGAGGAGGGCATACATGCCCAGTCTCTCGGAGAGGAGGTTAACAACGGGGCAAGCATTAAATTGTGATGGAACTGCCAGCTAAGTAGCCACACTGATTGGCCTGCCCCAGCAATAACAGCAGCCTTGGGATGCCACAAGTAACTAAAATCAGTTTATAGCATCTGATCTTACCACTCTTTCTGCCTGCATCAGAAGGTATCCTCTCAAGCTTCACAGCTTATAGAATTTGATCAAAGAATAAGCTATGCGTTGGAAGATGAATTAGCAGGTGTCCATAAGCTCCATGGCATAAAGCACTAAGAAAACGGCACTAATGGGAGGCAAATATTGAGGTCCTTAGAGAGAATGGCGCTGTTGTAGTCAGGCGGCCAATAATTTGCCGTGTCATTGGAGCCCAGAGAGTGTAAAAGCTCAATACTCTACCACAGTTATGGTGCAGAAATCATTCAAAAGCGCTGGGCTTGAGATAAGCATTTAAAAGGAGGAGAGGTCGCACTAGAAAAGGACCCCTCTCCCCCAAAAGTGAGGCTAAAGGACACTAAACTAGAAAGGCCGATACCTGTGTTTAATAAAATACCTGATCTTTCTCGTACAAAACTCTACTAATGCAGGCTTACTTAGAAAGAATGGAAGCCATGTTCAATATGAAGGGAGTAAAATTGATGGCTATTCTTGTCAGATTTTTCAGTGGAGGTTACCAAAAAGAGACGTGCTATTATAATGACATTAGTTCTGCGCTAGTAAGAAAGAGAGTTAAAATTTTTCTAGCAGAATCCAGTCGGGTACTGAAAATCTTTTTCCGGACAATGTGCAATCCTATCTCCTGCAGCACCCCGGAAGAACAGCAAAGGGTTTAGCCTCTATTGTCTAGCCCAAGATATCGCCATAGTCGAGCTGTGCGAGGGAGGATGACTATGAAGGGTGATCAGCCAGAGTCCTCACACAATACTCGAGGAGTACACTCTTCACTTGAAGACATTAAGTCAAAGAGGTTCGCCCAGGGCATTCACGTGGACTCTTAGGGACAAATAATGAATTGTTGACAGGATAACAACAAGACGGGGGATTTGAGCGACGAGCTTACATCACTTTGTTAACATATCGTTTGAGATATTGGTTATTTTTAGATACGCATGATTCTGTTATAGGGTGCATCAATGGAATATACAGAAACAAATCAGTAAAAGGGTATCCTATGGAATATCTTATTAAGTAGGAATGGAAGGGGGGATCTGCTGTATGCTGGGGGAAAGGATTCTAGAAGGGTGCGGTAAGTTATTTAAACTAGGGAAGAGGATGGAGGACCAATATAGAAAATGAAGGGCTAGATAGGAGTAGATAGTGGTGGCAGACTATATTCGGGCGGGTGGAGAATTGGAATGGTTGATGTGGAGAAACCAGATGGATAAGAGATCCATTGATTGCAAAGCAAGCATTGAAGATATAAGTACCGGGGCACATATCTCCATGTAGAATCTCATGCCATCAGTTCAACAGTATAATTAATAATCTCATGTCTTTCTAATAAATGTATAATGTAAAAATACCCGTTGCCATTAATCTGAAAGGTAATGAATAATCCCCCATGCCATCTACCGAAGGAGAGATGGTATAAAATCGAAAACCTCCTGCCATCTGAAACAGGTCAAGTTTAATCCAATGCTGCTACTGATCGGTTAATGAATGATCCCATGAAGTCGTAAGTTAACATGTTAGATACAAATCCCAACCATTGATGTAAAGTGTAAAATTGGAGAGGGAACTTAAAAATGTCTATTGCACAAGATGCCAAGAAGTCTTTGCTGTACCAAAATAGGGTGAACTTGAGGCGCTAGTTGTATAGAGTTTTAGATTGATGTGGTAGGTATTTCTGAAACATGCTGGACTCCTCGCATGATTGGGGTGGTCAACCTTCAGGGTTTTAATCCTATTTGAGGAAAGACATAGCGATGACAGGAGGGGAGAGGAAGTGTGTTTTATTAGTAAGGGGGGGATGTATATGAAGGCAAATGTGAAAGAGTGAAACAGGGCGGAGTAGCTAATGATGGGTGGAAACATTGTGGGTGGAAATACAAGGTGGGATTAATTGCATAAAATATTAATTTGTGTAAATCTATTATACCGACGGCCTCGAACATCACTGAGGAGATAGAAGGAACAGATGCATATCAAATGGTGCGGGCAACTCAGGCAGTTACAAGATAATAAATGGGTGACTTCAATTTCCCAGGCATTGAACTAGGGATGTCAATCGGGTTTCTGCATCGACTGAAAAAGGAAGGAAGTTCCTCAATCTGTGATGATAATTTTTATTGGGAATTTTAGGTGAGGAACCCACTAGAAGTGATGCCCGTTGGATCAGGTCAATTTGGTTCTGAATAAAGCAGGGAACTTGTCGGAACGGTCAACGGTTTCAGAAAAGTCACTAGGTTAACAGTGAACCTACAATATAATTATTGTTTAGCATAAACTGGAAAAAAGAAAAACAGAGCGGGAAAGTAAAAACGATTTAATTTTTAAAAGGGGTAAATTTTTCTTATTGAGGGACGCATAACAGGACCTATACTTGGAAGCAGTCTATAAGCTAAATAAGTGATATAAGAAGGCCAAATGTGAGGGATCTTAATATACTTTGTGGTAAATTTTTAATTTTTTTTGATTTTTTTTTATTAATTTTTTTTTTTTTTTTATAAAATTTTTAAAAATAGATTAGAAAAAAAATAATATTTATTGCAACATATATTCCTAAGGGTAACAAGAATAAGGCGACTAAAACTAAAGACCAACGATGGCTTCTATCTTCTGTTAATAGGGCAATAAACAATAAAAAAAGGCCTTTAAAAAAAGTATAAGTCAGAGGGCTCGGCACTATCCAATGAAAATTACAAAGGCTTAATAAAATTTGTAAAAAAGTGTATATAAAAGCAGCAATAGATTCAAAATGAAAGGCAAGTGGCCAAGGATAGCAGACATAACCCCACGTAATATGCTTTAAACATATAAGATTCAAAAAGCAAAGTCAGAGTGCAAGTAGGACCACTTAAAAACCTGTGTGGAGCTGGTCACACGCTGGTGACCAAGAGGAAAGCAGATGTTACTAAATATGTTTCTTCAGCAGCAGTATATAGACTATCAAGGAGATAGTAGTTTGAGTGTGGTGGGCCAAGTGCAGGATCTATGTGTGTGCCGAAGATCTGTTAATGTACATCATCTGCTAAAATTAATTTCTCATTGAAGAAAAAGACAAAGCCGAAGGTAAATAAACTGAATGTGGCACAAATGCACCAGGCCCTAGATGGCAAGTCCACGCCAAGAGTTCTTAAAAAAGTAGCCAGTCACGGTTTTAACACGGTGACCCCTTACACTTATAATATAGAGGATTCCTTGGTGACTGGTAATAGTGCCAAGGAACTGTCGCAAGGCACAAAGTAGACCCAACTTCAAATAAAGGGTTCTAAGTCATGTGCCCAGGTAATTATAATTACCAAGTGAAGGTATAACATCTGTTGTGGGAGATAGAATGTTTTAATGGGCTCATGAGGGACTATAGGTACAGGGTAGTATGTTGACAACACACATATTATTAGTGATTGCCAGCATTTGATTTTACTAAGGACAGAAGGTGCAGTCCAGACCAATCTGATTTCTTTTTAAGAAAGGCGATTAGAAGTCTGTGAAATAGGCGTGGTACAGCTGTGGATATTGTGTTTTTAGACTTTGCAAAGGCGTTTGAACACAGTCCCGCATAAGGCGTTTGTGTTAGTTAAACTAGAATCCATTTTGGTTTTAGAGATAACAGTGTGTAATTGGGATTAAAACCGGCTGCTGGAGTCGTACTCAGAGTATTGTGGTAAAATGAATCCTACTCTGAGTGGTCCCCGGTAGAGAGTTGTGTGCCGCAGGGCTCAGTATTTTGTGGATCCACTCTATTTAATGTAATTATTAACGATATAGTTGGAAGGGATCCATAGCACGGGTTATCGATTTTGCAGATGACACCGAAGCTATATGTATGTTAGTGCAATCTATGGAAGATCGCATAAAATTGCAAGCAACCTGGAACCAGAAAAGGGTCCTTGGGGCCTTTTTCCCCCCGTTTTCAAATTTTCCCCCCCCCCCCCCCCCCCCCCCCCCCCCCCCTTTGGGGAAAAATGTAAGGTTTCTCCCTCTGGGGGAAAATTTAATATACGGGAAATAAGCCCAAAGGGGGAAAAAACGGGGGAGAATCGTTTTGTTGAGAAATTTGGGGTTACGGCCCCCACACAAGGGGGAAAACCCATGGTTTTAAACTCACCTGAAAAGCAAAAAATTTAGATACCCATTAAACGGGAGATTTCTTCTGGGGGGAGGGGGAAATTTTTAGGAAAAATTGAAAAAAATATGGGGGGGGAGGGGTTTTGGGGGTTCCCCAGCAAAGAAAGGGAAAAGTGGGGGAGTATTAAATTCTGCTACAAAAAAAATCAAGATGCAAAAAATTTTCCCCCAGTTAGGGAGGAAAAGGGTGAGGGCCCTTAAAAGGGTTGGGTTTTTTGGGACACTCCCGGGGGAACAAATAGCTTTAAAAACGTAAAATCCCTCCAAAAAAAGGGGAAAAGGGTTTCTTTTTTTTCAAATTTGGAAGCAATGTATTTTCCAAAAGAAAAACCCAAATTGTCCTTCTAGGGGGGGGTTTTTCCCAATAGTGTGATGACCCGCCGGAGGATGGGAAAAAAAACTAAACTCATTTCCCCGGGAAAACATTTGATGCGGGGGGTCTCTGTTGAAAGAGCTTTGCCCGAATGCGCGGGTTTGGTGGTAATGGCGGTTTCACAATCCAGCCAAAAAAGGAAAATTCACGCATTTTTTAAATGCGAGAAATTTCCGGGTTCTGAAAATTAGCCCTATTTTTTTGAGGTCGGGAACCTCACAAAGCAAGAAAAGGATTTGGGATAGGGGTTTTTTGGGTTGTTTTCCCGGCCCACCCCCCGGTTGGGCATCAGCATAGGGAAGCTTATAAGGGGGGCCCGGGCCCTATTAGGGCGTTTTCCCTTTTCCTTTTGGGGTAAATAAACAAAGAAATTTCAGGGCCCTTCTAAAGATTTTTGGTGGGGGGGAAAAAGGGAGAGAGATAACGAGGGGGCAGGCCGGAAAATGGGGTTTTTTATTTGGGTTTCAGCAAAAGCTGTTTTTCGGGGGCGAATTAGGGGGGTTATTTGGGCCTAAAAAAAAAAAAAATAGTAACCAACCCACTAGCAAAAGCCACCCTTTACGCGGGGGGGGGGCATTTTCCCCAGTTTTTTCAATCCCCCACACCGATAACAAAAAGAAAGGGGTCCAACAAAAAGGGGGGTTTAAACCGAGCTGTATCAAGGTAGTTTTTGGAAGACATTTTAAATTGACCACCCTTCGATTATCCCTTTACAAACGGAAAAAAGGGCGGGGAAATTACGGGCCAATTTAGTAAAGGGGGGGAGGGGGGAATTCCAATTTTTTTAAGTTATGATGGATAAAAAGGGTTTTTAACTGGGGCCCCCAAGGTTTTTTAATCATTTTTGGGAAAAGATTATTATCAAAGTTGTATACCCCAAACCCCTTTTGGGATTTTGGGGTAAGGGAGGGATTTCCTGAGAGGGTTCACTTTGGCCACCCCTTCAGCAATGGGGGATGGGGAATTCTTAAAAAAGGGAAATTTAAAAAGGAAAGAGGGGAGATCCCAGGGTTATTAAGAACTTCCCCTGGGGTAAAGCACCGGGCCCCCTGTTTTCTTTTCCAGCGATTTTTTCAAGATCCATGAGGGGGGAAAATTAACCCCCTTTTTGTTTGGGGGTATTTAACAAGATTGTGGGGCCCTTCAGGGAAATGCTTCCCAGGGGACATGGCGTATAAACCCCGGTTTCCCCACAAGCCAGGTTTTGGGATGCCCCATTTGCCCGGTTCTTTACAGACCAATTTCCTTAATCAATCAGGGCATAAAAAATTTTATCCAAATTTTGGGAAATGTTTTGCGATCCTCCCACCAAAACTCATTTGGGGATCACCAAATGGGATTTTTTAAAAGGGGGGATCTGGGTTAAAAAAAATTTTAAGAATGGTAATAAAAAGCCCCAATTTGAGCAGAAAAAAACAGGGGGGGAAAGCATCCCGGGTCAATTTTAAAATACAAAAAGGGGAAATAGGCAGGGGTCCCCCTTTCCCCCCTTTTTATTGGGGTTATTTGCTTTGGGGCCCTTTTGCGTGTATTCAGGGAAAAAAAATGTTTTTAAATTTTTTAAAAAAATCGGGAAAGTAGGATCAGGGTTATTTTTTTGTTGGGACGATATGTTCTTTTTTTGGAGGGAAAACCCCCTGGAAAAGGTAGGAAAGGTCATGGGGATTTTAGAAAAAATTTGGACAATTTTCGGGGTTTAAAAAAAAAAAACAAAGCAAATTACCTTTCAAAGGGAAAAAGGGGGGAAAAAGGGAAGGTAAATAAGAAGGGCGTGGGATTAAAAAAGGCCCCGGGCATCAAACATTTCATATTTTTGGGGGTTTAAAAACGGAACCAGGTCATCTGCCCTTACCATCCTTTAACTTTAACCCCTCATTTTTTTTTAAAAAATTCAGGAGAACTTCTCAGGGGGAAAAACCCACCATTATCCCGCTGGGGAAGGATCCCAAATTTAATTTTAAAAAATCGGCTTTGCTAGGGGTTTTCGTATCCACCCAGAATGTTCCTTACTTCTAAAAGTATAAAAATCTTAATACGCCAAAAGGGGCTTTTTTTAATTCCATATGGAAAAAAAGGCAAAGGGGAGAATAGCAATGACAAATTTTTTTGCTTAGAAAAAGCCCAAAGGGGGAGCACAATTTGCCGGAAAATACGGGGCTTTAACAAATTTGGGCCCCGATGTGGGGGCACGTTTTTGGACTGGTGCCATGACAAATCTCTCTTCTCAAATTTCCTTGGTAGAATCCCCCTTTTTGGCAATCCATGGGACTTTAAGGTCTTTCTCCTCAAAACCATACAAGTTGTTCCCCCCCAAGAAAAAACTAAAAATTTAAAGGTACAAATTTTTATTAAAAAAAAAAACCTTTGAGAATTGGGTTTTAATTTCTTAAAAAAAAGTAGTATTTCAAACAAAAGGGTTTTGTAAAAATTTAAAACTAAGTGACATCTACACCAAAATTTTTAAGGGGAAAAAAGTTGGGGGAAAAAACTTTTGGGCAGTTTCCCAAAAAGCAATGTTTATTTATTGGGAAGGGGCTTTGGGGCCTTTTAAAACCGATTTTAATTCGTTGATAAGGTTGGGTTTTGTTAAATTTTTAAAAAATTACTAACCAAAATTTTTAAAATTT
>JAODAL010082730.1:0-11479 GCA_025379985.1 Phyllomedusa bahiana
TCTCTTATTAGGTGTAGGGACAAAAATTGGATCATGGGTTCATGAGTAACTAAGAAAGAAAAAATTTTTGATACAGTATTATAACAAACAACAAAACACTTTTATTAATAGAATATAACTTTACCATAGCACCATAGCAACTGCAGGGACCCAAGGTTAAAGGGGGTTTAGAACTTGTATTTTTTTGGGTGGGAACAAAAATTTTTAAAGATTTTTGCAATCTTTTATTTTGGGGGTTCTCTGATATATGGCTGATTTTTATAACTTTAATTATTTCTTCAAAGCGCAAATTTCCCATATTTCTGTCATTAGGGGTGCGGTCATTGGGTTCATTAGTGGATTGCTATGGGACCCATGAATTCTATCCCACCTCTGTATGGTCATAACTGGATCTATCTTTTTTGGCTGCGAAAGTTTACTTAACCATCTAAAAATTTACTAATTCTATTTAACATTATCTTTTTATTTTTTCTTTATATGTATTTTTTTTTTAAATTTAGACATGCTAATAAAGGGGATTTTCCATAGAATCTAATACATACTGGATATGAAAAAACTCAGATCAGTTTCCAGGTAAGCTAAAAAATCCACCAAGCCGGGCACACAGGCATTTTTACCAAAAACTAAGGGAAGCTAAAAAAGGGCACACCAAGGAACATTCAGACCTTTCAATGGGGAGAACACCCCTGAACACTTTTTTTTAACTAGTAGTTTTTTATGTAATTATTTATTTTATAATAATCCCCAATTAATACATAATTTTTTCCCAAAAACATTATTATAGAAAAATTTTTGTCCTTTCCAAAACAAAAAACATAAAAAAATTAAAAATAAGAAAATAAAAAAAAGCAGGTATTTAGCTTTATGAACGGTGGTCCCCACTTATTATCCATTTTAAAAAAGACAGTGAAAAATTTAAAATCAGCTAAAAATTAATCTGATTTATCAAATTGGCCACCTGATTGATAAAAATTTTTCTATTAAACTTTTCTAACTTTTAACCTTTTTTTTTTTTTCTCCAGGGTATGTTCACACGGCTAATTGCAGGGTTACATCACCCCCAATTACCGGGTGTTTTATGCCTACTCCCCGGCGTGGGGGGGGGGGAGCAACCCCAGGGCCCCCTAACTCCAAACTCGCACCGAAAGCCGGAATAAAGACAGTCAATTATCTCCCCGCCCCTACAATACAATCGATTTGTTAAAAAGGGAAGGAGGAAACCAAGTTCTCTATAAACTGTGGATTAAACCCGAATGAGGGGCGCATTTCGCTTGTTTTAAGCGCATGCTTTTCTCAATACGTGCGAGATGCGTCACAAAATAACCGTGTAACAAGCCACGGAAAAGTTTTTTAGCACAGTATGTCAGGTTGTGACCCACCCATTTTTCCATAAGCCCAAACCCATTTTCCGCTAAGCAATTTCCCCTTTTGTCAAGCAGAAAAAAATACAGAAAGTGTCCAACCCCATAATAAATGTTCTGCAACATGCTACTCCAAAAATGTGCCACTTTTTGCGCTTTTTTAGTATTTTTTCTGAGCAACACATTAGCAAAGAGGCCAGATTCCACTATATTTGCCCGGAATACATAAATTTTCTTTTTTTTCCTCAGGGTTTTGTCTAAAAGGAAAGCAATCAGGGCAGCTCTGGCCCATTATTGACAAGACATATGCAGGGGTCGGCGGGGGACTCTTTGTTTTCCCCCAGGATTTTAGTATATTTTTCTGACCTCAAGTTAAATGAAAAGGGAGTGTATTTTTAAAAATCATAATGTAATCTGCTTTTTTCAAAAAAATAGTTAAATAATTGATCATATATGAAAAATACAGGGGTAAAAAGGGTACAGTAAGATGGGAAATTATCTGGTAGTTTACCCGAAAATTTGCAAATAGAACATTAACCTCTGGACTCCCTGAAGTTATTTGATTTAATAATATAACTCACAGCCTAACATACAGTATCTCACAAAACAATGGGGTACCAAAAACATGTGCTTTCATTTATTTTTTACTCTATAGAAAACCTGAAAAGATAAGTGCACATACTCAATTGGGTGCTGAAACCAGGCCCCCTGGGGGAAATTAATCCCCTTTAAAAAACAAAATATCAAAAGCCATCCTTTTTGTTAATATTTTTATTAAATCTTTTCAAAAGACAACACTTCAAATGCATTTTGATATAATGTAGTCACTGACAGCTTGTATAACAGTATAATTTTATGGCCCTCGAAATAACTCATATACAGTTATCAATGTTTAAACTGCGGGCAAAAAAAGGGAGTACACCCTAAATGAAAAGGAAACATTGTGCCCAAAGAGTCAATATTTTGTGTGGCCACCTTTATTTTCTAGCACTGCTTTAACTCTCTTGGACAGGAGTTCATAGAGCTTAAAAGGTGCAGCCACTGGAATCCTCTTCCACTCCTCCATGACAACATCATGGAGCTGGGGATGTTAGAGACCTTGTCTCCCCACCTTCATTAGGATGCCCCACAGCTGCTAAATGGGTTTTTTTGGGGGTTTGGAGCATTCTTGGCCACCCACAACTGACCCTATTTTTTTTGGCAAGGCAGTGTCATTTTGGGGGTGTTTTTGGAGCATTATCATGTTGGAATCCCATCAAATTGATTATTTTAAATACATAAAAAAGGTTAAAAAATTATTCCCAAAAAACTTTTTTTTTTTAGATTTTGCTCTTTTTAAAGATTTAAGTTATCTCCCTCCTAGTTTGCAGATGGTTTCCAGGGTACCTCTTTGGCACTAGAAAATTTTCTTACACCGGGGGGGCCCCGTTTTCTACAGCACTGTATGGGCATAACCTAGGAAACCATCTGTAGAAGCAGGGAAAAAAAAATTTTTCCTATTTTTTAAAGAAGCAACATTAGAACAAAATATATTTTAAAAAAAAATGTTTTTTTATATTTTTCCACATGTCAAACTACAATGATGGGGGTACCTTTTTTTTATTTCTCCTTCCTTTGTTTGGTCACCCATACTGCAAAATCATAAACTTTACACTGTAAATTAAAAAAAAGAAATTAAGTCTTATTATAGCAAATACAGATAAAATCTGGGAAAAAAAAGAGGGCAATAAAAACTGAACAAAACAAAACCCGCCTTGTGAAATTTGAGGAAACTTTAGAAGAAACCTATTCTAACACTAAGTACAAAAGAACAAATTGCAAAAAATAAATGAATAAAAAAATTTATAGGGGATAAATAATCCATTTCTTTTTGTCAGGATATGGGCTTCACATTTTTAAAAAAAATAAATCAAAAACAAATATGATTTTAACCCCTTTAAAAAGAACCTGTCACATACTTTATGCCCCCCCGCTGAGGACAGAACAAGCTTGTGTCAGGGATCTGTTTTCCATGCTGTGTCCCTTTTTTCGTAAGATGCTGTAGTTTTCATGTATTAATGCGCAAATCTGCATTTTCACCAAAAGTCATTTGAAAGTCTTCAAAGAGTCAGTTTTTTTTCAAAACCCGGCCAAACGGAGGCTAGCCCCGCCCACCTCAACTGACAAACCTATTACTTTGAATAGGTAGAAACATGTGATTAACTGTCAGTGGGTGGGGCTAGCATTTGGTGGGCTCGGCTAACACCTACTCATGAATAAGACTTGAGGGGTAAATGCTCTAAAACTGCTGCATCTTACAGAATAAGGGACCCAGTGCTGGGAACAGCGGGTCTGACACTGGCTTGTTCTGTCCTCAGCAAGTGGGGCATAACCTATGTGACAGGTTCTATTTAAGCTCCAGGCCTGAAAAGGCCTTAATGACCTACCTTTTTTAGTTTTTTCCCCTCTGTTTCAACAGTCATAACTTTTTGATTTTTTAAGGGACACAGTTTGAGGACTTGTTTTAAGCAGGAGAAGTTGTATTTCTGGGGCGTGTAGTTTACGTTTACAAATAAATGACTGAATGCAGGCTTTTTTATACAGACAGCACTGGGGCTATTCACCAGCTCCATCAGGTCACCGGGAGTCCCGATCACCCAATAGTGCAGGGGAATGTCCTTTGATTATGCCGCAGTCACAGACTTCGACAATCAAAGGGTTAAGCGATAGGAATCGCAGGTTTCTTCCGCTTCTTGATGCTTAAAGAGACTGCTCGAGGAACAGAGTGGTTAACTGCAGCTCTGTTCCTAGTGATGCTGCAGCACTGGGAGCTGCAAAACCCCTCTTTCTTCAGGGACGTCTAGAGACGACTGCAGAAAGATGACCTGCATCGCCCATCAATTATAGATGGTAGTTAAGGGGTTAAAGGCGCATTACAAGTATGTGTTAGGCACATTTCATATACTTGTAATAAGAAGCTATGCGCCTCCGTGCGCGATGTGCTCAATAGGGGCATTACATACTCTACCAATGAAATGTTTTGTGCCACGATTAGCGCAATCGCAACACATAGCATATCATTAGAAGCGTATGTAATGCACTATCGAGGAACATCGCGCACGGAGGCGCATAGCTTATCATTACAAGTATATGAAATTCGCCTAACACATACTTGTAAAATGTGAAATGTGCCTAACACATATACACTTGTAATGATGTGCTATGCACCTCAATAGGCACATTGCGTTATGGAGGCGCAAAGCACGTCATTTTTAGGCGCATTACAATGTTTCGGTCCCGGCATATAATGTGCCTAGTTTTGGTGTGAGACAGTTCATTTACATTCAAAATATGGCATCAAAAGCGGTTTTAGCTCAATATAAACCAAAAAACTGACGTTGGCATGTTCGACAATGTCACCCATAGTGTCCCAGGAAAGACAATTGTATGTTGAAAATATTGTATCCTTAGGCCATTGTAACTTGATGGACCACTGAAGTTAGAGACAACACTTCTTAACACTACCTAGGAAAAAAATTCAGGAAAGATTCCAAGTAACGGAGATAAAAAAAGAGTCAATAAAAGTATGTGAAAGAATCATGCTATGACAACAGATTTGGCTAATGTATAAAGTTGTTCCTGATCTCAGTAGATTATAGAAGTGGATTCATGCCCAATCTACATGCATTTACAATAATGATTCCATATGTTTAGTCAAAGCATTATGTCATCTATTTGTGCTCATCCAAGAAATAAGTTAAACTTTCTCAAAAAGTAACTACACAAAGTCTGAGGAATTTAGACACTCACCAGCTGCTGAAATTTCCTGAGGCAATTCTAAATATGACAAGTAGAAAGCTGGGAATTTAATGATTTCTGTAATCTGGTAGAGTATTAAAAGATAAGAATTTATCAGAAGTTACTGGAATTTGAGTTGGAGGGCACAGTATAAAACTGTGCTGAATACAGATTATTCCACTCTTTACTGAAGAAATATTCTTGTCAGCAACTACAAGGTCAGCTTACTAAAAATGGACGCTTTGAGATATTATCCTTTCTGTGCGAGTTTATTGTTGCAGCGGGGCTGTATCACCGTGAGGGGGACAGAAAGGAACATTAAATCATAGATGAGATTTCATAGGCTTTATTTGTACAACAAATATACAGTACAAGCATATAGGTACAAATGCTTTGCTACCAGTCCTCAGCCTACTGTACCCCTACATAGGGTAAGGCTTTATTAAGGAAAACACAACTGTACATGAAAAAAAAGTCTTGGAACTAATGCAACATGGGAAAGTGGATCCTTGGGACCACGGAGGCAGAACTCCACTTACCACGGTCAGGGATGTAAGGCCTAAGCCAAGATACTGGAACACTGTCCATAAGATGTGAAAAGTCCAAAAGGTCAAGGCCTAGGGGTAACACACCAGGAAGCGGCTGGTATGGTGGGGGTGGGAGTGGGAGGGAGGGGGGAGAAATTAAGAGCAATCAGAGCTTGCTGAGCTGAAGTTTCATAAGCAGAATGAAACTAGTTACAGGACTTAAACAGTGAAGACTGTACAAACTACATAGCATAGAAGCTTCAAGGCAGGGTTCAAACACATCGGTAGGACTGGACCCAACCATCTCACTTTGCTTGCTGCCCACATCTTGTACCACAGGAGAGGTGAGGCTTAGCAGGATTGTCTCAGAACCAGAGGGCGGTGCAGAGAACCCCTCATACACAGGATTAGGAGGACCCAACAAAACTGGATGAGGAGTAGATGCAAGAATCAAGGATGTATCTTCTTCTTCTATCAGGAGAAGATGCTTGAGAACTAGAGGATACTTAGTCCAACACTAGAACAGAAGCTGGATCTGGCTGCTTGGACACAGAAGCTTGAGCAGGAATAGAAGGCATTGGTATGGATATATAAGGTGCAGATTTGAAAATAGTATGAGTGCTGGATTTAGTGTCAATGGATTCCAAGGCAGAGATAGGAGTCTCAGGGGGACCAAGCCAGAAAAGTATGGTGTAGATTCCAAGATTTTGGTAGACTTGAAATTTCTTCTGGCAGCAATTTGGAACTTCCACTGAAAAAAACAAGGCTTGAAGCTTTTGAAAAACGGACCGGGTTTGGAAGTCTTCGTGCAGGACAGGAAATATGGTTACCAGGAATGGAAGCCTCACTTATCTTGGAATCCCTAGAAGCATTATCGGCAGAAAATATAGGGGTCTCTTGGGAAACAGGGGATACATTAGACTTGATAGGCATACAAAGAGAAGCAGAGAAGACATCAGGAGCAGAATCCAGAGATAATGGAACCGATGGTGAGGGTACAGACACCAAATGAGACTTGGACTTACGAATCCTAGAACGAGGCGTGGAAGTTGACTCCGCATAAGTACCACCAGGACTGGACATGAGAACAGAACGGCAATCCAGATGAGCAGGTTTGCATGGAAGTTCTGTTAAAAGATCCGTGGTAATTAGGGATGAGCGATTATAATTGACACAGTTGAAATTGGCACGATTTTTAGGCTGATCGGAAATTTCTGATCACGCAATATTTTAGGTGACAATCTGCAGATAATCTATTACTATCGAGCCATTTTTGGCGCTTCCTGTCATTTTAGCGGCCAGAAAATCAGCTTAGGGTATAGAGCAGGGTGAGCTGGGTGTGCGACGTCATGACTGTGATGTGTATGGTTGTCATTGGCTGGAAAAATCACATGACCTTGTTTTGCATAGAACAATGTTTCCTGTTCAGCATCAGTGTTTCAGTGTCTCTCACTAGAGCAGGACGTGTGCTAGGTCTCTCTCAATACGGCTCAGCTCAGAGACACAGTTCTTCTCTTTATTCATACAGACAACTATGCTTTTAGCTGTGAACATTAGAATATCGAGAGATTAGAGAATTTCAGTTCTTAGTTAGTTAGACAGAGACTTTTAAAGAAGCATCTAGCGCTGCACAGCCGTGGGAGGAGGCGGGGGGGGGGGGGGGGGGTTGGTGCACACAGACAGACATGCAGGCAGGATTTTGAAAGGAGGATGTACATTGTGCCGCCCAGACTCTGCTTTGAACCTGCATTGAAACTGCATTTTTTTAACCACTTTTTGCCCAGCACACCTCGCACCTGAGGTGAAATTGTACCTTTTATTTTGTACAGCCCACTTTTGTTCAAAGAGCCACCTCATACTTACATTAGGAAGCAGACATTTTCTAGTAACTGCTTGTGTATTTCATTGGTGCAAAAACCACCTTTTTTATCTGTATAGATTTTAAATAGCTGTTTTTTCACTTTGGTGCAGCACAGTTTTGTTCAAAGAGCCACCTTGTACTTACATTAGGATACAGAAATATTCTAGTGACTGCTGGTGTATTTCATTGGTTCAAAAACCACCATTTCTTATCCAAATATAATTTTTAAATAGCTGTTTTTCACTTTTGTGCAGCCCAGTTATGTTCAAAGAGCCACCTTGTACTTACATTAGGACACAGACATTTTCTAGTAACTGCTGGTGTATTTTATTGGTGCAATAACCACCTTTTCTTATTTGTATAACTGTTAAATAGCTCATTTTCACTTTGGTGCAGCCCAGTTTTGTTCCAAGAGCAACCTTGTACTTAGATTAGGATACAGAAATTTTCTAGTAACTGCTGGTGTATTTCATTGGTTCAAAAAACACCTTTTCTTATCCCTATAAATTTTAAATAGGTTTTTTTCCTTTTTATGCAGCCCAGTTTTGTTCAAAGAGCCACCTTGCACTTACATTAGGATACAGAAATTTTCTAGTAACTGCTGGTGTATTTCATTGGTGCACAAACCACCTTTTCTTATCCATATAAATTTTAAATAGCTGTTTTTTCACTTTGGTGCAGCACAGTTTTGTTCAAAGAGCCACCTTGTACTTACATTAGGATATAGAAATTTTCTAGTAACTGTTCTCGTGTGTCATTGCTGCAAAAAAAAAATGCAATTTCTCCTCCGTGTAATTTTTGAATAGTTTTATTGCGCTCGGTGAATCTCAGTTTGGCGCAGATCGCGCACTTGTATGATAGTTTGTTGAAAACTATCAATTCCTAGTGCTACTGGGCAGTTGTAAATCCCTGGGACTGAAGGAAGAACACTGTTGATTTTGTGTTAACTTTCTTCCACCAGACCGCATTTCACAGGTATTTGATAGAAACAATTCTGTTTCTAATCCTAGTTGGCTGTTGGAAATTAGAGGGATTTAAGAATAGCTGTGATTTGCCGTCTTTCAATAAGAGACTTTCAAAAACTTTTCCATACCTTTTTAAATTTTTATCTTTCTGAACATGGAGCAAAATGCAGGTGGTAAGCGAGAGGTGTAGGACATGGAGGTAGAGGTACGAGAGAAGGTGCTCCTTCCAGTGCTGGTGCAAAACACGCAAGCCAGCGGATCATCGGTTGCAGGACCGTCAGGCCTGTCATCGCTGGGTCGGGGCCCAGTGAATATCAGTAACGAACATCGTCGCCAATCTGTTCTTCAGTGGTTAATGCAACCTGCATCCAGCAGTCTTACCTCCTTGTCCTCCCAGTCACGGCCACAAATGTCGTCATCAGCATCATCAGCATCGGTCCAACATGAAGCAAAGGCAGTCCAAATGTCAATTTGTGTACCCACCACTGTGGATAATCCATTTGCTGAAGACCTCTTTGATGACAAAATGCGGTTGGGGTCAGAAGGCATTTCAAGAGGCCAAAGAGGATGATTTTGTCTGCTTTGACACCCAATCGCTGATGCCATCAGAGGAGAAGAAGAAAGGCGGTCAATCGGCAAAAATCCCCGGCGGTCGGCAACGTTTTGCAGTGCCTGTTGCTTGTAGCCCGCAGCTCCTGGATGCAGAATGTCAGGACGAGGAACTCACCTGTGTTGATGATGATGATGATGACATTGCGGATCCAACGTGGTCTTTTCAGCAGAATTTGCTGCGAGCGCTTCATCACTGGACGAGGAGGAAGACGATGAGGTAGTGTCAGTACGAGTCTGGCCTCAAAAAGGGAGAGGACTGTCGCACAAGTCCGCTGAGATTATTCCGCCAGCCACGATCAGCAGAAACATCGCTACTCGCTTACCCCCGTCGAAAAGGTCCAGGACCTCTGAAGCCTGGGCCTTTTTCGAGCAAGCCTCTGATTCACCCAGCAATGTCATATTCCACCTTTGCCATAAATGCATCAGTAGAGGGAAGAATTTTAGGTGTTTAACCACCACCAAAATGTCTAGTCACATGCAGCGAATGCATGAGTTGAAATGGAGTTAACACTTGGCAAAAAAAGGCCACACCGATCCCGGGCTTCCAACCACTGTCACACCCTCTGTCTCCGCCTCCTCCTCCACCAAGACCAAGCGTTCCTCAGCTGCTCATGTCTGTCAGAGTCATGATCAAGGATCAGCCTCCGCTTCAGCCTCCACCATTGCCCGAGTACCACCAGCACCATCAGAGACCCATCCTACCCCTTCTCCTTCCACCAGTTTGACCTGCACACCGTACACCGGCCAGTCTAGCAGCCAGCCTTCTTTCTACCAGGCTTAGGATCAGAAGAAACACTTTAACCCAAACCATCCCAAAGCCAAAAGCCTGAATGTCAACATTGCCAGGCATTTGGTATTGGAAATGTTGCCTTTCTGTCTGTCTGTGGACACAGATGGGTACTGCCATGTCATGGCCCTTGCCTGCCCCCATTACCAGATGCTGAGCAGGCATTTCTTTTCAAGAAAAGCCGTCCCTGCCCTGGCCAGCCACGTGTCATCTAAAATCTCAAGCGCGTTGTCTGCATCTGTGTCCGGCAAAGTTCATCTGACCACCAATACATGGACTAGTAAGCACGGCCAAAGCCACTATATCTCAGTGACAGGTCACTGGGGGAGCTGGAGGGATGTCTCTGGCGGTAACGGTGGCTCTCAGGCTCGGCGCACGCTCTTCAAAACCGCAGGGATGGTGCAGGGTTCTTTCCCCCAAGGTCCACTGATAGCATCACGTGCCCATAGAAACCAGGCCGTGTTGAAATTAATCTGTTTTGAAGACCGTCAACACACTGCTCATGAGCTGTGGACGGCTCTTCGCAACGAGACGAGCGTTGGCTGGTGACAAAAAACCTTTTGCCAGGCAAGGTGGTTGCGATAACGTTCGAAATCTGCTGGCCGCCCTTAAGAACGGTAGGCTGGAGCCCCACCCCTGCCTGGCACACGCCCATGACCTCATTGTCCAGACATTTCTAAAGCGCCGTTCGCACTTCCGCCGTTCGCACCCTGCTTCATCCCACCTGGCTGCGTTGCAGCGTCAGCTTGGTCTCCCTGTCAACCGTCTCATTGTTGATGTGGCAACATGCTGTATTTCCACCCTCCACATGCTCCAGCGATTGTGGCAGCAGTGCAATGCTATTACGCGTACGAAGTGACACATGGCCTGACAAGCAGCGGTGCGGACCTCGGGGTGTTGAGCCACCGAGAGTGGAGCAGGTGAAAGAGCTCTGCACCATCCTTGCCAGTTCTGAAGAAGCCACCAAAATGGTCAGTGCGGACAATGCCATTGTCAGCATGAGCATTGTGGTGATCTTAGTTCTGGAACGATCATTGGACACTCTGAAACATCAGGTCCTACCAGTGATGGAGGAGGAGACGGACACAGATGCAGACACGAAGCCTTTCTCTCCGTCGAATCCAGAAGGGCCAATAGACCATCAAATTGAACATCAGGTACTGGGTGGCCTCCCTCCTCGATCCCCGGTACAAAGCAACACTCAGCACTTTCCTTCCACCCACCCAAATATAGAGTAAAATGCTGGAATTGGAGTCCTTGCTGATTGATCAACTGGAGACATCTGTTGCATCTGCTTCACGTTCTTCAAATATCACGGTGGAACAACGTCAGCAACGTGACAGCAGAAGATTGCCAAGCAGCAGCAGGCATTGTGGCAGAAGCCTAATGGGTGACCTCTGGCAATCTTTATTTACCACCCCACAAACGTATGTAATGCAGGGAACACATACAACACACAGAGACCGGCTTAAGATCATGGTGCACGACTATCTGCGTCTCAACACCGATGTTTTTGGATATGTTCCGGACCCAATTGACTTCGGTTATCCCCCAAAATGGGTGAATGGGGCCCTGGGAAAAAGGGGTTG
>JAODAL010082731.1:0-11479 GCA_025379985.1 Phyllomedusa bahiana
AGCAGGGTGAAAACTCTGCTTGCTGTCAGGAATTTGGAAAACCCTTGGGTTAAATAACTTCCAAGGGAGTAACTCTTCCCCTCGGTCACATTAGGACACACGGGGTTAAAATTTAAGGGGCTTTCCCTTCCTGTCGGGCCTTTAAATGAGCATAGCGGGGGGGTTTTTTAAAACCCCCGGGAAATAGGACAGGCCCTAGTTCAGGGCAGCAAGCAGAGATCCTGAAAATTTTCAGAAAAGCTGATACAATCAGGGGAAACCCGTCTTTTTCCTTTCCCCCTTTCAATGAACGCGCTCTAATTTACTGAAAAGGGGAATCCCCCTGTAGGCCATGCTGGCCCCTCCTTGCCCGCGGGTGACCCATTAGTCAATGTTTTTAGTCCAATTGGGTTGTGCATTTCCTTTGTTGCAGTGGGGGCCAAAAAAACGTCTTTCCCCCTTTCCATTCTCTTGGGGGGGGGGGAGCTTGGGGGGGGTAGACACCTTTTTTAATGCCGTGTTCACACCTGCATCACGGTTCCCTATTTGATGATCCGTGCGGGGATTGTCAAGGGGGGCCCGTCCCCCAATGGGCCCCAAAAGCCCCCAGACAGGGTCCACCAGGTGTCCCCGTCCCGTAACCCCCAAAACCCTGCAAAATTGGGGGTAGAGTCTAATGTGGGGGTCCCCGGGAAACCCTGGCCGGGTGCTCCAGCTTTTGGGGATTTTGGGGCAAAGGTTTCCCCCAAAGGGGGGGCCCCTTTCCTAGACAAGGGTCCGCCCCGGTTTTCCCGTAAATAACAAAGCATGCCCGATGTGAATTAAATCCCAATGTGAGGTCTTTAAAATGGGCTGCTCCAACTGTTGGCTTGCTGGGAATGCTGGGGGCCGGCCCTATGGGGCCCCACGACCTAGACTAAGTGGGTTTTCAGTAAAAACTCAAGCAGAAGTGAATAGAAATCTGAAAGCTGAGGTCCCGTGGCTGCCCGCTCCTCTGGGTTTGGGGAAAAATGCTGGGAGTTGGGGGTTTAAAAATAGCCCATGGAGCCGCAGCTTGAAAACCAATTTGGGTTTTCTTTTGAATGAAGAAAGTTTTTGTTTTTTTCAAAAAACAATCAAATCCCCAGGGCGGAAAACCCAAAGGCCATCCGGCAAGCGGGAACTGTTTGTTCTTGGGAAAAGAGAAACCCCATTTTGGAGGGCCCCATGGGCAAAAAATTTTCCAGACACCTAGGGTTGTAGTTATGCCACAGGCTGGAGAATCAAAGGGTGAAAAAACCAAAAGACAGAAGTTGTAGTTTTTTCAAGCCCGTGGGAAAGCAAAATAGGGTTTTGGGCAAGTGGGCAATCGCTGTAAAATGCATGATGGGGGGTTGTGTTTTTTTAACAATTGGGGAAACAAATGGCTTTTGGGAGCTGGGAGTGGGAAATTCTGTAACAGTAGAGAGACACAGGTTCAGACCCTTTGGGTGTCCCGGGGGTGCTTTGGGGGTTTGGGAGTTTTTTAAAAGGCTTTGAGAGACCCTTTGGGGGGGATGCTGGGGGTGGTAATTTTGTAACAAACCAAAAGGTTCACCCCAAAGGCTGTCTGGGGAAACGGGGGTTGTGTTTTGCAGCAGTTGGTGGATTCCAAAGGCTGTCTGGGGTTGTTTGGGGGTTTTTAGTCAATGGGGCCCTCAAAAGTGAAAAACCCCCTTTAGAAACCCCCCTTTTTTCTCAGTAGGGGGGAAAACCTTCTATTATTTAGTTTAATTTTTTTTAAAAACCAGGTTTTGGACACACAAAAAATTTGGGGTATTTGGCTTTCAGGTGAAATTTTTGGAAATGTAACCATGCCCGGCTCGGGGACCTTTTCTCCAGGCCTGGAAGTCGGGAAATGGGTTTTTAAATCAGAACCCAACCCCAGTGCGGGTCTACCCCACCCAAAAGTTTAAGGTCTCCATAAAGGGCTTTCACAGGTGCGTTTTTAAATGTTTTTTTTGTGCAGGAAGGCACAGCAATTAATGTTTAAAAATTAATGCACAAAAATTGCGGTATTACCGGATTTTACTGCGAATTTTGCCGCGATTTTTTGCAGCAATGTAAAGCTTTTAATTGCTGTCTTCCTGAAAAAAAACGCATTGAAAAAACCATAAAAACGACCAAAAACGCACCGTTAAAGCACCCTAACGGCCCTTTGGGTTTCGAGCATAATTTACAGACGGTCCCCGTGTTTGGGGAACAGGTGGAGTTAGGGCCCTTTTCACCGCGTGTTGGATCCAATTTTTTGAAACCCTTTTTAGAGGCGTGTTTGGATTCATTTTGGGACCCAAACACTCCTAACACTGTGCAGTGGTTTTTCCATTTTTTTCGATGTGAAACAGCACGAGTTCAATGTGCGGGTTTTTCTTGGTCTTTCGGACCCATTCAAAGAACTGTCCTGTCAATTATAAACTATAGGGTGCGTCCTCTGCGCCGGACACACACTGGGGGATGCTTTTTTAACGCAGAAACATTGAATGTGTTTTTCGGCCCAAAACCCCGCTGAACACCCCTGGCTGAGGACGGTTCCCACCTTCTTGTAGGGCGCCCCTCGTGTCATGGAGGATCAGGGGTACAGAGTGACGACCTTCTACACAGCGGCTCAACTGATGCCACAAGTTTGGGAGGGGGGGTTCAGGTCTGGAGAAAGGGCAGCCGCTCCACGTGAGGTCTCCAACAGCCGTTCATTAATGATGGGACTTGATGGGGAGGGGTTTTAAACCCCAAATTTAAATTGCCCCAAAAAGGTGCTTTCCCCGGGGTTGGTTTTTTGATGCGGTTTTTGTGCAATTCACACTAATTAATGTTGTGTATTTCTGCACAAAAAAACGCACCGTCAGAAAGCACCCTAAATGTATCGGGCGATTCAGGCATCAAACACCTCTTGGGAAATTCCCCTTTTAACCCCTTTGCACCGGTTTTTTTTGGACATATTTGGGGGCCTACTGGCTTAAATACGGGGGAAATGCGCCCAAAATTTTCCCGGTAATCCATGCTCTCAAGAGAATAGGATTACGCCTCGCCCCCCACGCGTACAGTACAAACGTATTGTACGCGCAGGGAGATAAGTGACGTGTCAATTATTTGCGGCGAATATGCACCGCAAGTAATGAATGTCAATGGGGGCCGGCAGCCCGCGACTCCCAAAGCACCCGGCGTCAATGCGGTGTGTACTGTACGCGCTGCAATTACGCCGTGTGAATATAGCCTTAGAGATCAGAAAGTTGTGCAAAAAGTCCTGAAGCACTAAACAGGGGGACTGGCATCTAAAGGGGAGAGAGGGATCATTTGGGCGGGGGTGTCAAATGCGGCCCTCCGCTTTGGGGGAAACTAAAACTCCCATCATGCCCTTTTATAGATTTTAAAATTCAATGGGAGTTGAGTTTCCCAAACAGGGGGGGGGCCGCAGTTTGACACATGTGATTTAGGGCATTAAAAAAAAAATAAAAAATAAAAAAAAAAAAATGTAAAATTTTATTTTCTTCCTGAAATTTACCCAAAAAACCAAATACCGTACCTTTTGTAGCGGGGGGTCTGGGTAATGTGGGAGAAGACCCTTAAGGCCATGACTACACAGCACGGATTTCCCACTGGCACGTAGGACATGTTCTATCTTCCAGCGGATTCCTGTACAGTAAAGGTACTTGGGGGGCGGCGAATCCGAAAAGCTACTGTGCTTTTTTTTTTTTTTTTTGTTTTGCAAAAACCCGGGGGTAGGGGCGTGTTAAATACTTTTGGGCTTTTCAACAGTATTTTAACACTAGCTGTGTAGACATAGCCCAATGCCCATTCTACAGAACAAGCCAACTGCGATGCTGAAGAGACCCCACTGTCAGACCCAGCTGGAATACCCCCTTTAACCTCCAGAGGTCACAACCCTCCCACTAAACCCTTTTTAGGGGGGTATTATACATTCCCCCTCAAGGACAGTAAAGTAGGCGGCGTCTGCCCCAAAATTCCCTTGCGGGGGAAAAAATTGTCCCACCCGCCCCCTGCCCTTTACGCGCAACAGTTTTCCCGGGGAAAGGGGGGGAAAACCCATCTGTTTCTCAAAATACACAACCCCTTTAAGTCCCCCCCCCACCCTTCGGGCGCGCCCATGACCCCCCCCCCTCCCCGACCCTTCGGGGCCGCCCAGTGACCGACCCCGAGCCCTTCGGGGCGCGCTCCAGTGACCGACACCGAGCCCTTCGGGGCGCGCTCCAGTGACCGACCCCGAGCCCTTCGGGGCGCGCTCCAGTGACCGACCCCGAGCCCTTCGGGGTGTGCTCCATTGAGACCCTGAGCCCCTCTGAGTGTGCTCCAGTGACCCCCCTCCTTAGCCCTTCAGGGCGTACTCCAGTGACTCACAGCTGCAGGCGGGAGGTTTTGCATCTCTTCTCTCCTTTTTTTTTTTTATTGGAAAAACAGACTTAGAAAACTGCAGTTCAAGAAACGAAAACGCTAAAACGGAACGTCAGAAGTGGCGGGCGCGCGGGCGGCAGCTTCCTTTTATTGTTTACAACGCGTCGTGGTGGCACACAAGCTCGCGCTCCGCTCCCTGCGGGGTTTGCCCCCTTTTCACGCTGTATAAAAACAAAAAACTTTGTGAAATAAATAAAAAAAAAGAATGGACCGAACCCGGGAGTAAAAATTAGACGAAAAAAAATAAAATAAAAATGGGCATGCAGCTTTGGGCCCGATACAGTATATACCCCCCCTGCGGACGACTATGGACGGTCACTACACTTCCTCTAGCGTTCTAGTGATGGAAACTATTTTGAGCGACCCACCGACATACAAGTGATGGCACACCTGGACAAATTTGACGGTTAATGAGCACGGAAACAAAATTTGGGAAAAATTTGAAATGAAAAAAAAAAAAAAAAATAAATAAAAATTATAACGCTAAACCCCCCCCCACAGCGAAAAAAAAAAATGGGGATTTCCGGGTTTGAGTTTTAGAAAAAAACATGGGCTTTCTTAAAAAAACAGCGTCGCTTATGCCGCAGGTTTAGGCGATATTGCAGCTTGCCTATTTACGTCAAAGTAGCAGGGTAGTACCTACAAACCTTTTGGGCGAGGTGGCGTATTTTTTCAGGGAAATCCTTTTTGCGTGGGTTTTTTTTTCCAAAACTTTTACAAACCTTCCTACCAGCCCCAGTGCGTAAAAATAAAAATACCCTACAATTCCTCTCCAGCGCTGCCCAAGCTTTTTGTCGTCGTTTCCCGATGAGATATCACGTTTAGGATCCCATGGTGCTGCACAGGATCCATGACGGAGCATCAGTGGGGACCAGGGAAAGGGGGGTGACGGGGAGGTAAGTATAATTAAAAGGGGGGGGTCTCACTCAGGGATTGCTGCTTTTTTTGTTAAAGATCTTGGAAAAAAAAATCCTTTCTATATTCCCAAAAATCCCCTCTTGTATGCGCTGCATCAGCCCTTTCACATCGACCTTTTTTCCCTCTCTCCTGAAAGCTGACAGCATGGTCCTATAGTACAGCCTGGCTTTTTTTTACGCAGCCCAGTGGGAAACCCTAAACACGGCCTTGAATTAAAGTGAACCAAGAAAAAAGGGCTGAGGTGAGATGAATCAATGGGGAGGGGGAATAACCCCCTTTTTAAATTCCCATTTTACCACAATGGGGGGGTTTTTGGTTTTTTTTTTTTTCATTTTTTTGGGAAAACCCCCAAAAAAAGGTTTTCATCCCCTCTAAGGTCGGGCGCCATGGCAACACCCAAACGTGACTGTGGCACAGCCGAGCTTAAAACTCTGCAAAAATACAAATCTTGAGCTCTTCTTCGCAAAAGAAAATACTGGGCCAAGTAAATAAAAAAAAGTTCCACGGCTTATTTGGGCCGGTTGGAGCCGTACTGCGGCCCCCATTTGCGCTGCAGTACGGGTCCAATCCGTCCCGCAATTTCGGTCCCCCAGTTTTTTCATAGAGAACGGGATTCCGTCGCTCCAGGGACATTTCCAGGGAAAAAAGCGCCCTGGATAATGAAAGTCATGGGCCGGGCCCCAGCGCCCCCGCCCCCTTTTTCAAGCCGGAAAATTGCGAGCAAAAACCGGGTTGCAATTAGGCTTGTTAAGCTGTGTGAACCGGCCAAAGACCCTTTCGTTACTACAGCAACCAAACAGGCTCGGCTTTCTTTTTTCCAGAGGCTATAAGAAAATAAAACTGAGCCTGATTGGTCGCTATGGGCAAAGAACCTTACTACTAACAGTTTTCATACTAGGGCCCGTCTTGGTTCCCCTAGCGACCAAAAAAGGGCCAACTTTCATTTTACCAGGGCTATAGAAAATGAAAGTGAGCTCGATTGGTTGAATGACTGTGAGGTCCTAGGGAACAGTCTTTTTATAAACGTTTTCTAATTGGTCGCTATGGGGAACACAGACAGGCCTTTTGTATGAAAACTGTCCCAATATAAGACTGTTGCCCATATAAACCAACCAGATCAGTCTCATTCCAGAGCGAAATTTTGAAAAGAAAATGAACCCCGATTGGGGTTCTATGGGCAACAGAATCTATTGGGCATGTTCACACCGGTTTTTTAAAGGAGTATTTTTAGCTAATTGCCTTCATCGGCCCCGAAAATACTACTGTAATTAGGTAATCATAGCTTGTTTTAGGCTAGAATTTCCTCCTCTTCCCGGCGTGTATTGAATGGGGGGGGGAAAGAAAGGGGACATGTCACTCTTTCCCCGGGGTTTTGAGGCGGGGGGTAATGAAAGGAATGGGGCCCCGGGGGTGATTAGCCGTTCTTCTAAGTACCCCGTTTTTCGGGGCACACAATAAGCCGCAAGATGTCAAAAAACATACCCTTAGGGAGTTCATACGGGGGAAAAATTCGGCGGCATTTCGCGTCCATTTTTGCTCTAATAAGCGAATGCCACCGAAATTATGGTAAACCCCCGTTCTATAGAGAACTATGGTTACCCCCTCTCCCCCGGTAAAAAAAAATACAAGTATTGTACGCGGGGGAGAGTGGGCATGTCACTTATTTGGGGCGGTTACGCGCCGGAGTAATGACAGTTATGGGGGGGCAGGCGCCATCCCCCCACGTCGCGGGGGTAAAAGTGCCCATCAGCGCGACTCCCCCACACCCCCGACGTAATTGCGGGGGCGCACTGTACGTCCCCCAATTACGCCTGTTTTCAAACCTTTTCGCAAACAGTTTTTCACACATGAGGCCACAGCTCTGCTCCATGTGGCTTGCCACCCAGCTTTCCCAGAAGCAGATATGACTAAGAGGACAACTCAAGCATCACAGGGGGAGGGAGGATATTCCTGGGGGCCAGACTAACATTGGGGGTCACTGTACTGGGAAGCAGACATAACGTTACATCCCAAACAAGAAACGGGAGGTATGATGCTGGAATGGATGGAAGTTTGTTAGATTCCCCCTTTCCCCCCCATCCTTCCAGGGGTTTTGCAGTTAGTGGGTGATGGGAGTTGTAGTCCTGTAGGTGAATGCTGGGCTCAGTTGTGCAGTGGTGCCAGTGGGTGTAGTATTGTGTCGTATGACCCATCATCCACTTTTGCTTCACATTTTCCATATTACATCTACCTATGTCAGGTCTTTATACTCCAGTCACATCCGAAGCTGCAGTCACAAATCTGATGCTTCTTTCTATCGATTCATTTAGTGCAATGCACTCTGAGCACTAGTGCTGAGGATTCCCATAACGCTGTGCATTTTTGGATACCGCCCGTGTGTCTGGTGTGAACACTACATCTATCGCAATGCAATGCAGCAAAACATACCTAGAGCTATTGAAGTGTCATGCTGGTCTCAGGGGTTCACAGTAACAGAGAAGCCACGCCGCACTTTCCTTCCTCGGACTCGTCACACACACAATGGACGGTCTATTCATTTTAGGGTCTGTCCCCCCACTATCATCACCTTGGGGGGGGGGGGGCCGCAAAGGGGCAAACAAGAGAAACGGGGGTTGCCCAAGACACACCTTCAAGAAGCAGGCAGATGCAGGGCCACACACTGTACATTTTTACAGGAAACCAGCAGAATTTTGAATGCCGCTCTGGAGGTGACTGGAAGAGAAGATTGGATTTAACAGCAGAATCAGCAGTGTAACTCTAGAGCTGCCCAGTATATAAGAAACAAAGTAACAGCAGAATTATAAGTGCAGCTCTGGATGGGGCTAGGGCAGAATAGGCAGCCTGTATCTGCAGAATTGTGAATGCAGCTCTGGAAGTGATTGGAGTAGACAATTGACCCTTTGAGCTGACGGACAAAACAGAAAGTAATAGCAGAATTATAAGTGCACTTGCTGTGCTGGGGAAAATATTTCTTGTACCTGCAAAATGTGAATGAGCTTTGAAATGAAAAGTAGATGATTGGATATAGCGCAGTGTGGCTCTAGAGCCAACAGTGACGCAAAATGACCAGTAAACAGCAGAATTTGAATGCCCTCGGGGTGGCGGGGTTAAATAGATGCAGTGCCTGCAGAAAGGGGACGCAGCTTAAGGGGACGGGGTAAAAAACAGATGAAGTTGAGACCAGTCAAGTATTTGCAGAGTTACCCTTTAAGCTGCAAAGTGGGAGTCTGGAGATGACGCTCTCAGAGCAGAGCCGTGTCCGCTGGGCCTACCTGAGGGATGGGCGGCTGAGCTAACAGAACACGTTCGGGATACGGAGCCCTTAAGTAGCGCCTGTGGGTGGCATGGGGTGGGGGAGACGTTCCTATAGGGTGGCATCATTTCTGTTTATTTTTCCCTCTCAGAGTAAAAATTGGCGGCACCGGAGCGGCGGGATCCTATTTCATCTTCTTCTCGGGAAAAGGGGAGACTGCGGGAGCTTGAGACTTTGGTCAAACTGTCCATGACTAAGGTGCCGCTCTCGTCAAAGAACTTGGCTATGGATCTGGTGAACTCGGCGTCTCGCTGCTGCTTGCTCCTCCCACTGATAAGGTACCCTTTAGGTTACTTTTAACAACCCGGAGGGAAAAGGGAAAAAGTCAGAAGTGCCAGGAGTCATAAAGAAAGTCTGAGAGTCCCGCTCCTCCCACCGGCATACAGAGCGGAGCCCCAGAGTCCCCCCCCCCCCCACCGGCATACGAGAGGGAGCCCGAGAGTCCCCCCTCCCCCCACCGGGTAAAAGAGAGCAGAGCCCGAAGTCCCCGCTCCTCCCCCGCAACGAGAGCGAGAGCCCGAATCCCCGTCCCCCCACCGGATACAAGCGAGAGCCAGACCCCCCCTCCCACCGGGATACGAGAGCAAGCCCAGGTCCCGCCCTCCCCCACCGGCATACGAGAGCGAGAGCCCGAGTCCCGTCCTCCCCCCGCATACGAAGCAGAGCCCAGAGTCCCGTCCTCCCACCGGGATACGAGAAACGAGGCCCCGGGGTCCCGTCCCTCCCACCGGCATACAAGCGAGAGCCCCAAGTCCCGCTCCCCCCACCGGCAACGGGGCGAGAGCCCGAGGTCCCCTCCTCCCACCGGGTACGAACGAAGCCCGAGAGTCCCCCTCCTCCCACCGGGATACAGAGGAGCCCAGAGTCCCGCTCCCCCACCGGATACGAAGGGGCCCGAGATCCCCCTCCTCCCACCGGCATACCCAAGCGAGAGCCCAAAAGTCCCCGCATCCACCCGGGATACGAGAAGAGCCCGAAGTCCCGCTCCTCCCACCGGCTACGGAGCGAGAGCCCCGAGTCCCCCTCCTCCCCCGGGGAAAAACAGAGCGGAGCCCGAGGTCCCCCCCTTCCCCCACCGGCATACGAGAGCGAGAGCCCGAGAGTCCCGCTCCTCCCACCGGCATACGAGAGCGAGAGCCCGAGAGTCCCGCTCCTCCCACCGGCATACGAGAGCGAGAGCCCGAGAGTCCCGCTCCTCCCACCGGCATACAGAGAGGAGCCCCAGATCCCCCCCCCCCCCCCGGATTACGAGAGCGAGAGCCCGAGAGTCCCGCTCCCCCCACCGGCATACAGAGCGAAGCCCGAAGTCCCCCCTCCTCCCCCCGGCATAAAGAAGCCCAGGCCCGAGAGTCCCCTCCTCCCAACCGGCATCGAGACGGACCCGAAGTCCCTCCTCCCCCGGGATACAGAGCGAGACCCGAGAGTCCCCCCCTCTCCCACCCGGGATACGAGACGAGAGCCCGGAGTCCCCTCCTCCCCCCGGCAACGAGACGAAGCCCGAGAGTCCCGCTCCTCCCACCGGCATACGAGAGCGAGCCCGAGAGTCCCGCTCCTCCCACCGGCATACGAGAGCGAGAGCCCGAGAGTCCCGCTCCTCCCACCGGCAAAAGAAGCGGGCCCGAGAGTCCCGCCCTCCCACCGGAACGGAAACGAGAGCCCGAATCCCGCTTCCCCACCGGCTAAGAGCGAGAGCCCGAGATCCCGCTCCCCCACCGGGTACAGAGCGAGGCCCAAGTCCCGCCCCCCACCGGCAAAACGGGGGGAGACCCCGAGAGTCCCGCTCCTCCCCCCCGGGATCGAGAGCGAAAGCCCGAAGTCCCCCCTCCCACCGGCATACGAGAGCCACAACAAGAGACTCGAGAGCCTGCCCCCCAGCCACATACAAGAGCTCAGAGCCCCGCCCCCTCCCCCCCCCCATATACAAAAAGGAGCCCAAGATCCCGCCCCTCCCCCCCCATTACAAGAGGACCCTAGAGTCTGTCTTCCCACCCCCATAGAAGAGAGAGCCTGAGAGTCCTGCTCCTCCCACCCCTATAGAGAGAGACTGCTATTCTTGTAGACTGAGTCTATTCTATAATTCTCCTGTGTCAGTCTTCACTACAGCTCTGGTATTCTTTTCATTCTCAGTAAATCCCGGGGTTATTTCTGTCCCTTTTCTTCATGAACCAGTGCCCGGAGAACAGCAATCACCCTATCGTTGGCTACACAGACACTTTGGGTATCTCTCACCTTTTCAGACTAGAGGACAGGTGCCAGATATCATCCGGGGCCCTTCCCCCGGGGGGTCCTTCCGTGGGGGCCCCCAAAAAAAGCTCTTTCCTTGTACGAGGGATAAATGGCAGGACGCCATCAAACAAAAATAAGTGACTGAGAGTTAAGGGAAACAAGAGCACCCACGCCAGTATCTGTCGACTGGACTACAAGTCCCATCATGCCCCAGGATGCTCTGTAGCCTGAGCATGCGCACTAAGGAGAGATTATATAAAAAAAATAAATAAAAAAACAAACGGCCCAGCAGAACCAGTCACCATCCGGATTTATTCCTCGTCACAGCTGAGGCTTTGTTGCAATACATCCAGTCTGCACAACCCTTATGGAAAACTCAAATCTCTCTCTTACCTGCTAACTGAGGGGGTGGAAATCTGTCTAAGTCTAATCATTTTTTATATTTTGTCTCAAAAAAAAAAGGGGAAAAAAAATTGCGGAATACTTTTTCCCCCCTTAAGCCGAACGCCTGAAAAGTTTGTTAAAGACCAGAAAATGTTTATATTTTTGCCCCCTTGCGTTTCAACAGTTTTAAATTTTTTTTTTTTTTCAATGATTTTGTTTTATGAGGCCTCTTTT
>JAODAL010082732.1:0-11478 GCA_025379985.1 Phyllomedusa bahiana
GAGAAAAAAAGAATAAAGATACAGGTGAGTATTTTTATTTTTTTTTTAAAAAATTGGGGCTTCTCCTATTAAAACTACAGGGTGGCCCAAACTGCTAAATGAACTACTGGGATGGCCCTACCTGGCTAATAAAACTACTGGATGGCCCTACCTGGCTAATGAACTACTAGGTGGCCCTACCTGGCAAATGAACCCTCCCTGGGATGGCCCTACCTGGCTAATGAACTACTAGGGTGGCCCTACCTGGCTAATGAACTACTGGGATGGCCCTACCTGGCTAATGAACTACTAGGGGCAACTCTACCTGGCTAATTAACTACTAGGGTGGCCCTACCTGGCTAATGAACTACTGGGATGGCCCTACCTGGCTAATGAACTACTAGGGTGGCCCTACCTGGCTAATGAACTACTAGGGTGGCCCTACCTGGCTAATGAACTACTAGGGTGGCCCTACCTGGCTAATGAACTACTGGGTTGGCCCTACCTGGCTAATGAACTACTGGGATGGCCCTACCTGGCTAATGAACTACTGGGATGGCCCTACCTGGCTAATGAACTACTGGGATGGCCCTACCTGGCTAATGAACTACTGGGGTGGCCCTACCTGGCTAATGAACTACTAGGGTGGCCCTACCTGGCTAATGAACCACTGGGATGGCCCTACCTGGCTAATGAACTACTAGGGTGGCCCTACCTGGCTAATGAACTACTGGGATGGCCCTACCTGGCTAATGAACTACTAGGGTGGCCCTACCTGGCTAATGAACTACTGGGATGGCCCTACCTGGCTAACGAACTACTGGGATGGCCCTACCTGGCTAATGAACTACTAGGGTGGCCCTACCTGGCTAATGAACTACTGGGATGGCCCTACCTGGCTAATGAACTACTGGGGTGGCCCTACCTGGCTAATGAACTACTGGAGGCAGTTCTATCTGGCTAATTACTGGCGGCAGCCCTACTTGGCTAATTACTGGGGTCGACTCTACCTGGCTAATTACTGGGGGCGGCCCAACCTGACTTATTACTGGGGGGGTGACTCTACTTGGCTAATTACTGGTGGAAGGCCCTGTCTACCTACCTAATTAATGGGGAGGCCCTGTGTACCCACCTTACTACTGTGGGGCTATGTAATTACCTTCCTAATGGGGGCCCTATACACCTATTAACTGTGGGGGGTCATATATACCTACCTACTGATCGGGTCTATATAGATACATAATGGCGGACTATATGCTTCCCTACCTACTGTGGGACCTTTATACTTATCTGTCTAATGATGGGACCAACTGAGGGGCTACCTGATTGGGAATATACCTCTTTACCTACTGAATAAACCTTAATAGTGCCACCAAAGAGGGCACTATTAAGATTTGGGGCTCTATGGATGGGGAGTTTGTACAGAGGTTGGGAAGTGCTGAAAAAGAGAGATTTAAGATGTTTTTTAAGATTTAAGATGTTTTTGTGGTAAATTCTACAGGGATGAGTAGTGGCCGGGAGAAGAAAACATTGCATTCTGTACTGGACGGAGAAAAACAAGGCAGAGAACAACTCAGAGAAGACATCATGGAGCTTTGGGCCGGATGAAGAGGAAAAGGAGAAGAGAACAAGTCCCATCCGAGATGATGTCTCCTGTGAGTCCTGCTGTCCAGGGGTCATTTTACTTCTGTGTTGAATAGTGCGTATTCCCTGTAATGGGGGACCTGACTACTGGTGAAACTGATTAGCAGTGGCTTGTAGGTTAAAAATTTGGTTTATATTGGTTATACAGGCTTGTCCCTGGTTGCAAAGCAAGTGCACACCTGACTCTGTGATTAGGGGTTTCTCTGCACCACTTTTTCTTTTTTGTTGTGTTTAGGGGGCTTTCACACCGAGAGGTTTTTTTATGTGTTTTTTGTGCAAAAAGGTACAGCAATTACTGCAGTGCCTTTCTACACAAAAAGTGTCAAAAATGCAGCAAAAATGCTCTGTGTGAAAGCACCCTTACAGTGTTTATTTTAGTGGCGAGGTGCGTGAACAAGGGAATTTTTGTAAGCGGATATTGTATGTGGTTGGTGCGGGCTTTGTGCCAGGGCTGATTTTTATCCCTAGTCCAGCCCTGCCGAATACTGCAGCTAAGAGGAAGACAGAGGGATGGAGCTCCCCATGTCTGTATCAGCATCGCAGCAATATAAACCAGGCTGGCTGTGATGTCACTACGCCTGGCTGTGTCTCGAGGGCATGGCTGGGCATAGTAATTTGCATTTACTATGTAAAGTAGTACTGCTATGCATGATATTATTTATCTAAATATCACTGATACAAATCCCCTATGGGAGCAATTAAAAGTAAAACATAAAAATAAAATAAAAAAATGTACACTGCTCTTTTCCCCTTTAAAAATGCCAATCTCACCAAAAAAGATAAAAAAAAAAGTATGCATATTTGGTATCACCGAGTGTTTAAAGGCCTACCCCAGGGGCGTCGCTAGGCTGTTTTATTCGGGGCTCGGGCCCCGAATAAAACACCCTGTGCCCCGAGTCTCCCGGGCTCCAGGCCGCTGCCGTGGGCCTGGAGCACCGACTGGCCCTTTAGCTGCATGTGCGTCCGCTGGACGCACACACACAGAGGGCTTTTGCGGGCAGAGAGCGAGCGCTCCCTGCCCCGCAGACAGTGTCGACCCGCAGGTCCAAACACCGCGAGGCCCGGCCGGGTCCTCACAGCGCTGGAGGACCCGCCGCGGCCCCGTGCGCCTCAGCCGGCAGCGTCGCGATGACGTGATGTCATCACGCCGCTGCCTGTCCTCGGGCGCACAGCGCGTCATAGGCCATGCGCCCGAGGAGCTGCCGAGGACCCGCGCGGCTGAAGAGGACAGAAGAGGAGCGGCCCGCTGGGGATTTAAAGGGGTGAGTATTAATGTTGTTTTTTTTAAAAAGCGTTTACCTGCCACAGTGCCCCTATAATGCCTGCCTGTGGCCCCCTACCCTGTCTGTGGCCCCATAATGCCTGCCTGTGGCCCCCAAAATAATGCCTGCCTGGGCCCCCAAAACACGGGTCTGTGGCCCCCATATCCCTGCCTGTGGCCCCATATCCCTGCCTGTGGCCCCCATAATGCCTGCCTGTGGCCCCCATATCCCTGCCTGTGCCCCCTATAATGGCTGCCTATGCCCCTATAATGCCTGCCTGTGGCCCCCATATCCCTGTCTGTGCCCCTATAAACCCAGCCTGTGGCCCCCAAATCCCTGCCTGGCCCTATAATCCTGCCTGTGGCCCCCTTTATCCCGCCTTTGGCCCCTAAATACCTGCCTGTGGCCCCTATATACTGCCTGTGGCCCCCATATACTGCCTGTGACCCCCATAAACTCCCAGAGTGCCCCCATATACTGCCTCAGACCCCATATACTGCCTCAGTGCCCTATATACCTTCTTGTGGCCCTATATACCTTCTTGTGGCCCCCCTAATACTGCCTCATGCCCCCATATATTGCCTCAGTGCCCCTCTATACCTTCTTGTGGCCCCTATAAACTGACTCAGAGCCCCCATATACTGCCTGTGGCCCCATATACTGCCTCAGTGCCCCTATATACTGCCTTTGGCCTCATATACCTGCCTGTGCCCCTATATACCTGCCTGTGCCCCTATATACTGCCTGTGCCCCCCTATATACTGCCTGTGCCCCCCTATATACTGCCTGTGCCCCCCTATATACTGCCTGTGGCCCCAAAATAACTGCCTGTGGCCCCATATACTGCCTCAGTGCCCCTATAACCTAACTGAGGGGACTGCTATACCTAAAATTTAAAGGAGTTGCTGGAAATGTGAGGAATTCTAAGATATTTGTGACCAAATCCTCTGGGACAAGTATTGGCCAGGAGCAATCAGCATGAAGGTGTGAACCGGATGGAGAAGAAAAGGGAAAGTGAACGACGCTGATCAGAAAAGACGTCTCCGGAGGTCACTAAATGTAACTGCAGTGCAATCACTTATATTTCTGCAGAGCCTACATACAACTAGTATCTACCACTATATGGTCCCTGTATGGCGGTCATATATGTCTCTAGGGCCTGTGTGCAGTGGATAGTCACAGGTGGGGGTTGTGTGCGGTCCCGGGGCTGGCAGGATTATTTGAGCCTTAAGTAGTAATAGTTTTGGGGTCTTGGTTTTGTAGGAGGTTTTAGTAACAATCACTTGTCTGGGAGATTTGCTCCATGTGTAGGTGGAAAGTTTTGGTGACTGTTTAGGGTATTGTCATATGAAGGTGAGAAGTTCTGAAAAAATAAATTTGTCCTTGGTGATTTTTACTGTACAGTGACTGCTGAGGAGATGGACGGGATCTGTGTGGAATGTGCAGAAAATTAGTGACAGGAACACAAGGTTTTTCTCTCTGTAAAAAAACATCCGCAGTTCACAATGAAAGGGGTGAAAAATGTCGTGAACCCCGCCCTTTCCCAGAAAAACACAAAGGGCCCGAGCCCCGGATGTTTTAGGACCCTAGCAACGCCCCTGGCCTACCCTATAAATCTGTCATGCTATTTAATCTGCACAATGAACACTGTAAAAAACAAACAAAAAAACACCCACATTGTTGCAATTTTCATTCCTCTAACAGCACATAGAATGGAATAAAAAGCAATCAAAAAAACTCATACAAATGCCAAAGTGGCACCAATGAAAACGTCAGTTCATCGTGCAAAAAAGCCTTTACACAGCTATGTATACGGAAAAATTAAAAAAACGATGGCCATCATAAGATAGTGATTTATAAATATTGTTCTACACAATAAAAAAAAAACTTTTTTTAAAGTGCTTCAACATAAAAAATATATATATAAAATGGGTATTGCCTTAATTGCATCAACCAACAGATAAAAAGTAACATGTCACATATACTGCACGGTGAGCGCTGTTAAATATAAAAAAACACTACTAGGATTGCTGTATTTTCTTCACCATGCCTTTCAGTAATTGGATTTAAGAGCGATCAAATAGTATTGTCCCCAAAAATGATACCAATAAAAACAACTCACCCCACAAAAAAGAAGCCCCTACACAGCTCCGTAGTCAGAAAAATAAAAAAAGTTATGTTTATCAGAAGAAATATTGTTTTATATAATAAAAACATTTTTTAAAGCGCTTCAACATAAAGAAAACTATATAAATTGGGTATCGGAGTCATCGTATCAACCTACAGAGTAAAATTAACTTGTCACGTATACTGCATGGTGAGCGCTGTTAAAAATAAAAAAACACTACTAGGATTGCAGTGTTCTCTTCACCCTGCCTTCCAAAAAACAGATTTGAAAGTGATAGAAAAGTCTGGTCCCTCCAAAAATGATACCAATAAAAACGCCAACTCATCCTGCAAAAAATCAAGCTTCACAGCTCCGTAGACAGAAAAATAAAAAAGTTATGGCTCTCAGACTATGGCGATGCAAAAACGTGTCTTCCCTCTTGAATAAAAGTGTTTTTATTGTGTAAAAGCAGTAAAACATTAAAAAATATACAAATTGGGTATCGCTGTAATTGTAGCAAGCTGCTGAGTAAAGCTAGCATGTCATTTATACTGCATGGGACCCCGTAAAAACTAAAAAAAACCAGGATTGCGTATTTTGTTCATCCCGCCTCCCCAAAAAAAAAAACCCTTTATAAAAAGCCAAAAAATTAATGCACCCCCAAAATAGTACCCAAAAAAGAACAGCAACTGCACTTAAAAACAAAACCCCTTAATCATCCGATACCGAAAAATAAAAAGTTAGGTTTGAGACTGGAAAACATAAAATTGCATTTTTTATAAACACATTTTTTATTGGTAAAAAGTAAAAAAAAACATGGGAAAAACAATAAAATGTTATCATTGCAGTTGTACCCAGTGAGGACAAAAAATTTTCCCTTTACAAAAACCCCCCAATTTGGGTATTTCCAAACTTTGAAGAAAATTTTTGTAACAAAAATTTTGGGAGCTTTTTTTTTAGGTTCCTTGTAAAAATGAAAAATTTTCACTAAAAATTTCTTTTTCAAATTGCAAAAGTGATAGCTGTTCCCCATAGTTAAGATACTGCCCCCCTATGAAAGCTGCCCCCCCGATGAAGTGGCCCATTGTGATAGTGGCCCCCGTAGGATAGCTGGCCCCCCCGTAGTGATAGCCATGGGGCCCCCGTAGTGAAAGCTAGCCCCCATAGTGATAGCTCCCCCCCTAGTGATACTGGCCCCCAGTAGTGATTGCTGGCCCCCAGTAGTGATAGCTTGCCCCCGTAGTGATAGCGCCCCCGTAATGATAGTTTACCCCCCGAGTTATAGATAGCTGCTCCCAGTAATGATGCTACGCCCCCATAGTGATAGATAGCGCCCCCTGTAGAGATAGCTGCCCCCAGGAGAGATAGCTGCCCCCCATATTTTTAGCTTCCCCCAGTTTTAAGAAAGCTGCCCCATAGGATAGCTAGCTGCCCCCAGTAGTGAAAGTTGCCCCCAGTTATGATAGCGCCCCGTAGTGTAGCTTGCCCCATTGATCGGCCCCCGTAGTGTAAAACCCCCCAGTAGGGTAGCTGCCTCCAGTATGATAGCTACCCCCCCTATGATAGCTTTCCCCCAGTAGGATAGCTGCCCCAGTAAAAAAAATGATAGCTAGCCCCCAGTGTGATAGTGCCCCCATATGATAGCTGCCCCCAGTATCATAGCTAGTGCCCCCCCTTGATAGCTGCCCCCCGTAGTGATAGCTGGCCCCCGTAGTGATAGCTGTCCCCAATGATGCTGTCCCCCATGTGTAGCTGCCCCCAGTGTGAAGCTGCCCCCCCTAGTGAAAGCTACTGCCCCCCGTAGTGATACTTGCCCCAGTATGATAGCTGCCCCCCCGTATGATAGCTGCCCCCACCTGTGATAGCTAGCTGCCCCCAGTAGTGGAAAAACTGTCCCCCCGATGTTACTGCCCCAGTAGTGATAGCTGCCCCCCGTATAAGCTAGCTGCCCTCAGTAGTGATAGCTGCCCCCAGTAGTGATACCTTCCCCCCGTATGATAGCGGCCCCCGTAGGATAGCTGCCCCATATGTAGCTGGCCCCCATAGTTATGATAGCTGCCCCATAGTGATATGCCCCCAGTATGATAGCTGGCCCCCAAATGAATGTGCCCCCAGTAGGTAGCTGGCCCCCAGTAGTGAAGCTTGCCCCCTATGATAGCTGCCCCCCGTAGTGTAGCTGCCCCCATATGATAGTAGCTCCCCCCCCTAGTGATAGCTTTTGCCCCCTGTATTTATAGCTGCCCCCAGTTGATAGCCCCCCCCAGTAGGGTAGCTAGCGCCCCCCTAGTGAAGCTTCCCCCCGTAGTGTTTGTGCCCCAATGATGCTGCCCCCCGAAATGATAGCTAGCTGCCTCAGTGGAATTCTGCCCCCCTAGATAGCTGTCCCCCCGTAGTGATACTGGGCCCCCAGAGGAAGTGCCCCCCAGTGATAGCTTCCTCCAGTAGTGATAGCTGCCCCCCAGTATGTTTTCCCCAAAAAATTAACCCCCCGTATAAGTCCCCCCATAGTTATAGTGCCCCCAGTAGTGATAGCTGCCCCAGTAGTATAGCGCCCCCAGAGTGATAGCTTGCCCCAGTATATTTGCTGCCCCCCTAGTGATAGCTAGCCCCCATAAGTGATACTGCCCCAGTATGATAGCTGCCCCCCAGATCAAGCTAGCTGCCCCCCTAGTCATTAGTGCCCCCCGTGGATAGCTGGCCCCCGTAGTGATAGCTCCCCCATAGTGAAACTGTCCCCCAGTAGTATAGCTGCCCCCATAGTGATAGCTGCCCCCCAAAATGATAGCTACTGCCCCCCGATGATGCTTTCCCCCATAGTGATAGCTTCCCCCAGTAGTGATAGCTGACCCCCATAGTGATAGCAGCTGCCCCCCCGTATGATAGCTGTCCCCCCGTATGAAGCTGCCCCCCCTAGTGATAGCTGCCCCATAGTGATAGCTAGCTGCCCTCGTAGTATAGCTGCCCCCCGTAGTGAACTGCCCCCCCGAGTATGCGGGGCCCCCGATGTTTGCTGCCCCCATAGTGATGCTATGCCCTCAGTATGAAGCTGCCCCCAGTAGTGATAGCGTCCCCGTAGTTAGCCCCCCAGAGTGATAGCTGCCCCATAGTGATACTACTGGCCCCCAGTATGATGCACTGCCCCCCAGTAGTGTAGCTAGCCCCCCTAGTGTGATTGATAGCTGGCCCCCCCGTAGTGATAGCTGGCCCCCCTATGATAGTGCCCCCCGAAATGATAGTACTGCCCCCCAATATACTAGCTGCCCCCAGTATGATAGCTGCCCCAGTAGTGATAGCTGCCCCCCGTAGTGATAGCTTGCCACCAGTAGTGATAGCTGCCCCCAGTAGTGAACTGGCCCCCAGTAGTGAAGCTGCCCCCCGTATGATAGCTACTGCCCCCCCGTTGTGATAGTGGCCCCCAGTAGTGAAGCTGCCCCCGTATTAGCTAGCCCCGTTGATAGCTGCCCCCCATATAAGTAGCTGCCCCCTTTTGTGATAGCGTCCCCCCGTAGTGATTTGCTGCCCCGTAGTGATAGCTGGCCCCCCCGTAGTGAAGAAACTGCCCCAGTAGTGATAGCTGTCCCCCCTAGGATAGCTGCCCCCCGTAGTGATAGTGCCCCAGTAGTGATAGTGGCCCCCCGTAGGGAAACAGCTGCCCCAGTAGGAAGCTCTGCCCCCAGTAGTGATGCAGCTGCCCCTAGTAGTGTAGCTAGCTGCCCCCAGATGATTGATAGCTGGCCCCCCAGTAGTGATGCTTTCCCCCATAGGAAGCTGCCCCCTTTTGTGATGCGCCCCCCGTATGAAAAGCTGGCCCCCGTAGTGTACGCCCCCATAGGAAGCTTTCCACCAGTAGGATAGCTGTCCCCCAGTATGAAGCTGCCCCCCGTAGTGAAGATACTGCCCCCCGTAGGAAACCCGTCCCCCAGTAGGGGAAACTGCCCCAGAGTGATAGATAGCTGCCCCCAGTATGTAAGCGTCCCCCAGTAGTGAAGCTGCCCCCAGTAGTGATAGCTAGCTGCCCCCCAGTATTGATAGCTGCCCCCAAAGTGATAGCTTGCCCCCATAGTGATAGCTAGCTGCCCCCCGTAGTAAGCTAGGCCCCCAGTGTGATTGATAAGGCCCCATAGTGATATGGCCCCAGAGGGTGCTGCCCCCCCGTAGTGATACTAGCTGCCCCAGTATTTATAGCTAGCTGCCCCCAGATTGATTGATAACGGGCCCCCCGTATGAAAAGCTGGCCCCAGTGTGATAGCTTTGGGCCCCCCGTAGTGATACGGCCCCCCTAGTGATACTTGCCCCCAGTATGATAACTGGCCCCCCGTAGTGATAGCTAGCGGCCCCAGAGTGAGCTTGCCCCCAGTAGTGGGTGTGCCCCAGTAATGATTGCGGGCCCCCCCTAGTGATAACTGGCCCCCCAGTAGGGGTTTGCTTTCCCCCAGTATGATACTGCCCATAGGAAGAGAGAGTTGCCCCCCCGAATGCAGCTGCCCCCCGTAGTGATAATGCCCCCGTAGTGATAGCTGCCCCCATATGAAGCTGCCCCCCCGGTTTATATGCCCCCCCGTATAATAGTGCCCCCATAGTGATAGCTGCCCCATATGATACTGCCCCCCTAGTGAAAGCTGCCCCCCAAGATATGCTGGCCCCCCGAGTGATACTGCCCCATAAAGTAGTAGTGATAGGCCCCCCTAGTGATACCCCCCAGTATGAAGCCCCCCAGATGAAGCTGCCCCCCGTATGGATACTGCCCCAGTAGTGATAGCTGCCCAGTAGTTACTGGGTGCCCCCAGTAGTGTAGTGCCCCCAGTAAGGATGCCCGCCCCCAGGTGATAGCTGCCCCCCAGTAGTGATAGCTTGCCCCCAGTAGTGATAGCCCGCCCCCAGTAGTGATGCTGCCCCCCGTAGTGATAGCTTTCCCCCAGTAGTGATAGCGGCCCCCATAGGTTTAAGCTGCCCCCCGTATGATATAGCGCCCCCCTAGTGAAGCTGCCCCCCCGTAGGGTAGCTCCCCCGTAGTGATAGCTAGTGGCCCCATAGTGATAGCTGCCCCCAGTAGTGATGCTGCCCCCGGTAGTGAAGCCCGCCCCCAGTAAGTGATAGCTGCCCCCCAGTATTTTAAATCCCCCAGAATGTAGTACGCCCCCAGTAGTGATAGGCCCCCTAGTGATGCTTGCCCCCCATAGGATAGCTCCCCAGTTGATAAACTGCCCCCCTAGTGAAGCTGCCCCCCCGTAATGAAATACTGCCCCCAATGATAGCTGCCCCCAATATGATACTACTGCCCCCAGTGTGATAGTGCCCCCCTAAGTGATAGCTGCCCCCCGATGAAGCTGCCCCAGTTGATGTAACGGCCCCCAGTAGTTGATACTGCCCCCCGTAGTGATAGCGCCCCCCATAGTTGATGCTGCCCCCCGTATGATAGTAGCTGCCCCCCGTAGTGATAGCTGCCCCCAAGTGAAGCTCCCCCCGTATGATAGCTTCCCCCTAGTGATAGCTAGCCCCCAGTAGTGAAGCTGCCCCCAGTAAGTGATAGTGCCCCCCAGTAGTGATAGCGCCCCCAGTAAAGTAGTAGCTGCCCCCAGGTATGATAGCTGGCCCCCAGTAGTGATAGCTTTCCCCCCCGTATATGCTGCCCAGTTATAAACCCCCGTAGTATACTGCCCCCCCTAATGATAATACTGGCCCCCTAGGATAGCTGGCCCCCAGTAGTGAAAGCTGCCCCAGTAATGTAGATACTGCCCCCCGTAAATGATAGCTGCCCCCCCAGTAATGATAATAGCTGCCCCCAGTGTGATGCTGGCCCCCTAGGGAGCCCGGACAATTAAAAAAAAAAAAAAAAGTAATAAGAAATGACTCCCTTCCCCGGGTCCTCGGCCCAGCTCTTCCTCCAGCAGCCGACAGCACGAGTGGCGGGGGGGGGGGGGGGGGGGGGGGGTGGGGGGGGGGTGGTCATTGCTCATCCATCCCCGCGGGCCCCCATCGCTGCAGATGCGCGCTCTGGAGCGCCGCATCTACTGATGGGGGAAAACAGGGTGGGAGCACCGCCCCTTTCTCTGTAATGCAGCCCCACGCGGTGCAGCTGCTAGGTCTGCGCTGCCCGGGTTATAGCGGGCCCGCGCAGACCAGTGCCCCACCCCCCTGAAGACAGCGGGGCGGCCCGGCATCAGGGGACCGGCGCCCCGGACCCGGCAGGGCGTGCGCTAAGGCGCGGTGCCGGTCCGCGGAACGGCGGTTGGGGACTCCTGATATACACTATACATTACATTACATTAGTTCTTGTACACTGGTGTTCACATTGTGTGTTTTCCAGAAATGTTTTTTTGTTCAGAAAATCGTTCTTTTCTGCACCCGCCCACTCCACAGGTTACTAGATCATGCAGTATTTTTTAAAGCAGGGTTTTTTTTCTCTTTGGATTTGGGGGTCGGGTGACCCACTGAAAGTCTGAATTGGGGTCAAAGAGAGGTGGGAAAAGTGTAGGACCATCCGCA
>JAODAL010082733.1:0-11478 GCA_025379985.1 Phyllomedusa bahiana
GGGGGGGGAAAAAAAAATAAGATCCCACAAATGTAAGGGTGACAAAGGGGCATTGGGCCTCACTAAAATTTTGGTTTGGGTTTTAAAAACTGGAAAAGGATGGTGCACAGCTCTTTCACCTGCCCCCACTCTCGGTGGGGGTTTAAAAAACCCCCCGGTTTCCCCACCGTGGTTTTTTTCAGGCATGGGTCACTTCATTTTGCGTAAAGGCAAATTTCGTTGCTTCCACAATTTTGCTGGAGCCAAAGTGGGGGTGGAATTTTCCCGCGTTTTGGGAAAAAGTCAAAAAATGGGACGGTTTTACGGGGGAGGCCAAGGTGAAGTTGCAAAGCCAGGGGGGGAACAAAGCAGTGGGTGCGAACCCGGCCGGGAAATGCGAAATCAGCCCCCCGAGCCTTCTTCAGCAGGCAGCCGCCCGGGGTAAAAGGGTTTAAAATTTTTTGGCCAAAAAGGTTCTTTACAAAGTGCCAGGCAAGGGGTGTGCTCCAGGGCCCACCCCTTCTTTAAAGGGGGCCAGCAGATTTCGGGCCGTTTTTTTAAAACAAACCCCCTTTCCTTTTCACAAAGGGGTTTTTGTACCCAAACCAGCGCCGGTTCGTTGGGGGGGAAAGGGTGTCCAAAAGTCCTGACCGGGGTGGGGAAAGGTCTCCAAGACAGATTAATTTTAATCCCCCGGCCTGGTTTTCTGGGCACGTGATGACAACCCAGAGGACCCCGGGGGAAAGAGCTGCACCAATTTCCCTGCGGTTTTGGGAAAAGCGTGCGCCGAGCCTGGAGCCCCCCGGGCCCCCCTGGGGAATCCACCCAGGGTCCCCAGTGAGTGTAAAGAGAAAATAGCGGCCTTTGGGCCCTGCTTTTCTAAATCCCTGTGTCGGGGTGAGATGGACTTTTTCCCCGGGCCAGATGAGAAAAAGCGCTTGAAATTTTAGATGGAAAACGTGGTGGCCAGGGCCCGGGCGGCTTTCTGGCCCCAAAAAAAAAGCCTGCTCGGCATTGGTATTGGGGGGAGGGGTAGGGGCCCTTTAAGGGCGGAAACCCCTCTTGTCCCCCCAGACGGAAAGGCAAAAAATTTTCCCAAAAGGGCCAAAAAAACCTTTGGAAAGCCGAAATTTAGGGTTTTGGCCCTTTTGGGGTGGTTTGGGTTAAAGGGGTTTCTTCTGGCCCAAACCTGGTACACTGAAGGTTTGGGGCTAGACTGGCCACTGTAAAGGCCCTGCAGGTCGTTTAATTTCCCAGTGGAAGGGGGAAAAGTGTTGGATGGGGCCCCTGGTTTCCACGGCGACGGTGGAGGGTGAAGCGGAGGCTGAAGCGGAGGGTGATCCCGATTTATGACTCTGGAGACAGGGCAAACTGGGGGGAACGCTTGGTGGTGGCGGAGGAGGGGCGGGGGGACAGAGGGTGCGACAAATGGTTGGAAGCCCGGGGATCGGGGGTTGCTTTTTGGACCAAATGTTGCCTCCCTTTCAAAAAATCTTTCAAATTGCGCATGTGACTAGACATGTTGGTGGGGGGTTAAACATTAAGATTCTTGCCTTTACTGATTTCGTTTACGGCAAAGACAAACTTTTACATCGCGGGTTTTTAAAAAATCAGAGGTTGCTCAAAAAAAGAAAAAGGGCCCTTTAGAGGTCCTGGACCCTTTTGACCGGTGTTTAAACGAGGGAAACGGTGTTTCCCCTGATGTGCCGGGCGGTTTATCTCAGCGGTTTTTTCTTCCCTTTTTTCGAAAATCCCTTCCTTTTTGAGGCCGGGGGCCCTTTTCTGACACTTAAAACCCCTCGTCTTCCTCCTCTTTTCCAAAAATGATGAAGCGTGCAAACAAATCCTGCCGGGAAAAAAAAACCCCGGGTTTGGGTCCGCAATGTCATTTTATCAAACATATCATCAAAACCCCGGGGACTTTGGGGCGTCCCCGAATTCGGGATCCAGGAGTGCGGGCTACAAGCAAAGGGGGGACTGCAAGGGGTTGCCGACCACCCCGGGGTTTTTTTCCCATTGACCGGCTTCCTTTCCTTTAATGGGGTTTTAGTAACTGGGCGTCAGTGCAGAAAAAATCATCCCCTTTGGCCTCTTTTTTGTTAAAATGCCTTCTGACCCCAACTGCATTTTTTTCATCAAAGAGGTCTTCAAAAAAATGGATTAAAAAACAGGGGGTGGGCACACGAGTTGACATTTGGGGTTCCTTTGCTTCATGTTGGAGGATGCTTTATGTTTTGATGCGAAAATTTGTGGCCCTGATGGGAGGACGAGGAGGTAAGACAGCTGCTTGGGGGTTGCGTTAACCATAAGAACAAATTGGCGACGCTGTTTGTTATGAAAATTCCAGGGGCCCCGACACACATGGGTTTACAAGATGGTCCTTTTCAAACCCCAAAGACCCGCTGGCATGCGTTGGGTTTTAACCAGCACTGGAAGTAGCACCTTCTCTCGTTCCTTTTTCCTCCATGTTAAAAACCCCCCCTTTTCCCCGCTTACCACCTGAAAATTTTGCTCCATGTCAGAAATTTTAAAAAAATTTTAAAAATGTAAAGGAAGAGTTTTTGAACGTCTTTATTAAAAGAAAAGCAAAAACACAAACTTTTCCTTTTAAAACCCCTTAAAATTTTCCCAAAGGCCCAATGGATTTTAAAAATGAAATGTTTTAGCGAATTTCCTGTGAAAAGGGGGTCTTTGGAAGAAAACCCAAGACAAAATAACCCGTGTTCTTTTCCCTTTAGCCCGTGATTTAAAAATGCCCGTAGGGGCTAAGAATTTTATAGTTTTAAAAAAAAATATCAAAAACAAGTGCGCTATCTTTCGCCAAGTGGATTTAACGAGCGCATTTAAAATTTTTCAGAAGTTTCCGGGTGAGAAATTTTCATTTTTTGCAATTTGAAATGTCGTTTCAAAATGGATATTGAAAAAAAATTGGGCCCACCACTGCAAATTTTTGCTATTTAAAATTTTTCCGGATAACAAAAAGGTGTTTTTTGGGACCTATAAAATTCACCTGCAGTGCTACAAAATTTCTGTATTCAAATTTAAGTAAAAAGTGGCTCTAAAGAACAAAAAACTGGGGCCCCCCAAAGTAAAAAACCCTATTTGAAATTTGGGATTCAGGTTTAAAAAAAAGGGTGTTTTTTTTGGGCCCATAAATTAACCCGCGGTGGGCTACAAAATTTTCTGTATTAAGTTTAAAGTACCCAAAGGGGGCTCTTTGAACAAAATTTGGGGCCCCCCAAAGTTAAATAAAAACACCTATTTGAAATGTTTACGGATTTAAAAGGTGTTTTTTTTTCACCTATAAAATACACCGGGGGTTTTCTTAAAAAAAAAATTTTCGGGATTCAAATTTTAAGTGCAAAGGGGGCTGGAAAGAACAAAACTTGGGGGCTGCGCAAAGTGAAAAAAAACGTAATTAAATTGTTTTAAAGATAATTTAAAAGTGGTTTTTGACCCCCCTATAAATTACACCTGGGGGTGATACAAAATTTTCTTTTATTCAAAATTTTAAATGCAAAAGGGGGCTTTTGAAAAAAATGGAAATGCGCCAAAGTAAAAAAAAACCTTTTTAAAAATTTTTTACGGGGTAATAAAATGTTTTTTTTTTTTCACCTATAAAAACACCCGGGTGACTAGAAAAGTTCCCCGTATTTCTATTGTAAGTTAAAAAAAGGGTCCTTTTAAAAAAGGCTGGGCTGCGCCAAAGTAAAAAAAAAACCTATTTGAAAGTTAAAACGGATAATTTTAAAAAGGGGTTTTTTGCAACCCAAAAAATACACCTGCGGTGACTAGAAAAGTTTTGTTTTTCTAAAATTTTAAGTTATTTAAAATTTTGGGTTTTTGAATAAAGATGGGCTTGCGCCAAGGGGGGAAAAAAACCCCGTAATTAAATTGTGTTGGATTAATAAAAGGTGGGTTTTTTCACCCTTTTTAATTTCACCTGCAGTTTATAGAAAAGGGGCTGTTCCCATTGTAAGTAAAAAAAGAGTCGTTGAACCCAAAACTGGGCTGCGCCCCCAAAAGGGAAAAAAAAAGTTTTTTAAATTGTGTTCGGATAATTTAAAAAAGGTTTTTTTCACCCATAAAATTTCACGCGGGGACTAGAAAAGTTCTGTATCCTGTTGTAAGAGCAAAGTGGGTCTTTGAACAAAACTGAGCTGCGCCAAAGTGAAAAAAAACCTAATTAAATTGTGTACAGATAATAAAAGGTGAGTTTTGCACCTTTCCAATACACCTGCAGTTACTAGAAAAGATCTGTATCCTAATATAAGTACAGGCTGCACAAAATACAAGCTAATATTTCACCAATAACTGGCCAAAACTGTTAATAAAAAAAACATTTCAATGCAGGGTCAAAGCAGAGTCTGGGCAGAACAATTATCCACTCTCCTTTCAAAAGCCTGCCTGCCTGCTAGCCTGTCTGTCTGTACCCCCCCCCCCCCCCACCGCTGTACAGCGCTAGATTCACCTTTAAAATTAACAGACTAAGTAACTAAAAACTGAAAATCTCTAATCTACCTAAGTTCTAATGTTCACAGCTAAAAGCATAGTTGTCTGTGTGAACAAAGAGGATAGTTTCGCTGAGCTGTTTTGAGAGAGACCAAGCACACGTCCTGCTCTTATGAGACACAGACACACACTGATCATGAACAGGAAGGGCTGTTCTATGTAAAACGAGGTCATGTGATTTTTCCAGCCAATCACAACCATACACATCCCAGTCATGACGTCGCACACCCAGCTCACCCTGTTCTATTCTCTAAGCTGATTTGCTGGCCGCCAAAATGACAGGAAGCGCCGAAAATGGCGCGATATTAATAGCTTATGCGCAGATTTTAACCTAGATTATCGCATGATTGGAAAAATCTGATCAACATAAAAACCGTGCCGATTTCAAATTTGTCGATAATAATCGCTCAACACTATTCAGAAGCAACAGCATATCAACAAGCAGCTCCAAGAGCAAGTCCTGGCTGTGGCGCAAAGTGTACAGAGGTCGCCAATTACGATTTCCGCCACCCATGCGGCGGTACAGTTGTCCATGCAAAAGATGACGCTCACCGACGATGTTGAGGCCTACCTCAGAGTCTTTAAGAGGGTAGCGGAGCGTGAGAAGTTACCCATGTCTCAGTGGACTGAGGAAGTGGTGCGTTTTCTAACCGGGGAGCCACAGAAAGCATACTTTGATCTCAACGAGCAAGATGCCCAGGATTACGCTAAGTTAAAGGACGAGATCCTAGCACGCTTGGGGATGACCACCACTGTGTGGGCCCGTCGGGTTCATAATTAGACTTATTCGGACCGGCTGCCAGCGCGCTCCCAGATGTACGACCTGATCCACCTGGTGAAGAAGTGACTACAGCCGAAGGAGTCTACGCCAGTGCAGATGGTAGAAAAGGTGGTCCTCGACAAGATTATCCGCTGTCTACCTCCTGAGATCCAGCGCTGGGTAGGACAAGGCGACCCCAAAGATGCAGAGCACCTCGTAAACCTTGTTGAGAGGTACGCGGCTACGGAGGATTTGCTACAGGATGTACCTCCTGGACGCTCCAACCCCGGGAACAGAAAATCGTCCGGAGTCTCCGGTAAGACTGTCCCATATCCCAGGAGGGTGAGAGGTGTCCCAAAGGGTAGTAGCGCCGAAGGGCTTTCTGGCGCGTCCCCGCCATTATTGGGATAATCTGTGACTGTTTTTGGTATTGAATTTTTCTATGGAAGGATTTTTGAGTACACCCATTCAAAGAGAGGGCTGGATGATTGAGGCCAATAGAGTGTTCTCAGTAAATGAGAATAATAAGGACAATGAAAGTCCTGATCTAAAAACTACCTTTTATGAGCTATATGTTGGCTATCGGGACAATATAAAATCCTGGTGAGAAACCCAGAGTCTTGAAAATTATATTAAAGCCAGGACTATACCAAAAGGGCTGAGAATTAATGTAAGCCCAGCAAATCGTTCAAGATCCCCTGAGGTGATTCAAAAATGGGAACAGGAGCTTATTGAGAGCTCTCTAAGATTAATGCAGATTTTGCTAGATGAGGAAAGGAAAACCCTAGAGAGGACATCGAAACACCTAAATGAACTGATTGAAAAAACATTAAAATTTAAGACTGACCCTGACTTCGGTAGGCGAGAGAACTTCCTACAGAACGCAATTGAGAAATATTAACAATTTAGTCGAGATCTGAGTGAATTCCGGGAACGTAAGGCCTTTTCATTTTTGGGTGAGAGGGATCAAACAGATACGGATATATCCTCTTCTGACCAGGAGAATAGTGATCTAGAGGGGAGACGTTTTGAGGCAAGGAAGGGGAGGAAGGCAGGGAACAATCCAATAAAAAAGGTGCACAAAAAGGAGGATCTCAATGGGGGAGAGATTCCACCAATGTATGTGGCACCCAAGGGGGAAATCGAGTAAAAATGAAGGGCTCTAGGCTTCCCCTCATTTTCCTTTTCATCTTTTCCCCTTTTAAAAATTTCCCAACTTTTCCTTTTTTTGGAAAGGAGTTGGGGTCTCAGAACATAAATGGGAAAAAGTAAGGAAGGGGGGGGGAAAGGGAGAAACAACAAAAATCCCAGAAACAAAAATCAAATCATTAACCTGCTAGCGTTTTGACTGCTGAAAAAAAGTGTGTTATGAAGGGGTTTATCTTTTGTCCCTATTAATAAATTTAGACGTTTTGAGTGGTAAGGATTTGAATTTGTTCACAAAAAAAATTAAAAAAACCCGGGTATCCCGAACGGGATCTGATTTAAAGGGGGTTTAACTCTAGCGGGATTGCTAAAGAAAATGAGGGTGTGGGGGAATACGGGCCTACACAGACCTCAGGTTAAAAGTAACAGGATCCCCCCTTAAACCCATACACTAGAAATTTAATTTTTCTGGGATTGGTGGAGAAAGTTTTAAAAAAATTGGAAAAGGTCCGGGGGGGTGTAAATCTTTGAGGAAAAATTTTAAAATTCGGGGGAAATTAAAGAAATTGCTGACTTGAAAAGGACACAACATTGTCACAACCCTCTGATAAAGGGGGAACTTGGTGATAATGGATAAAGGGAAATATTTAAAATGTTGGGATCTTTAAAGGGATAAAGAAAATTTGCTCCCATTAAGAAAACCAATGAACACTTGAAGGAATTGGAGAGTTATATTTTTGAAGCCCGGGATTTAGGATAATCCCCAAGAAAGAGTCTAAATTTCTCCTACTAAAAAACCCCAAATTGCCACCTTCTATTCTTTGCCTAAAGTCCAAAAGGGGACATTCCCTTAAAGGACTCCCATATCTCTGGAATTGACTCCTCACCCAAAAAAAGGGATTATATCGGGAAAGGTTTTAAGGAATTTTGTGACAGCTTACCTCGTATATAAGGGAAGTTTCGACTTATTGAAGAACTGGGGGGTATTAGTGTGGTTTAGACGTAAATTTACATCCATAACTTTGGGGCCTTATATAGAGTATACATCAAAATTTTGGCCTGAAAGCCACGAACTTTTTTAAAAACAAGGGAAACAATACAAAATCATAATATCTTTATTCTAAAATTTTTTTGACTCAAAATTTCTTCCTCTTGGGACCCGACTCTACCACCCCAGGGGCACAGAAAAGGGGGAGCCCTTTCTCCCACATATGCTAATTTTTCCTGGCTGTGGAGGAGACTTGGGGTTCGAAAAGGGGAAGGTAAGAATTTAAATCACATATTTCTTTGGGATGTTTCAAGATGAGTCCTAATTTTGTGGCAAGGTAAAAAGGGGTCATTGATAATTTTTTTTAGAAACCCTCAAAAATAATCAATAGGTTTACACTTTCAAGTAGATCCCAAGAGGAAATGTCCTTTTTTTTGGGTTTTAAGGGTATGGGAAAGGGTTTGCTGGCCCAAATGCAACGAGACGTATAGAAAACCAACAGCAACTAACAAACCCTGAGGTGGGAAAGCCACATCCCCAAGTTAAAGAAAGGGTTTTCCCGAGGGGTCAATACCTAAGAGAAAAAGGAAATTTTTCCCAAAAATTTAAACTTCTATAGACAAACAAGGAATTCGTGACAGATTTATGGGGAAGGGGGTACCCACTGCCATGTTTCAGTCAGCCTTTAATCATGCTCACATGTAACCGGACTAATTTTTAACACCAAAAAAAAGAGAGCTGATAAAGGAAATTTAGGATCATAGGGACTAATACCAACAGGAATGATAAAAATCCTAAAAGACCTGGGGAGACTTAGGATGTAATCTACATGATGTTCTAACAAAAAGTCCATTGGTTACGTATAGACCGGGGGGCGACCCAAGGGGTAGACTTGTTTATACCACTATGTCCCCCGAAAGAACAGGTCTTTTAAACTAGACCCATTGGGATGTTTAGGTGTGGAGGTGTAATATTCCCATTTGTTGACAAACAAAACCCTTTTGAACACAGTAACGGAAATATGAATCCGGGCTTTGTTATTGTGACTCGAAGGGGGGGTCTACTTGATAACATGCTCATTAAACTCCAAAATTTTGGGGTTTAAAACCCCTTTTAAAAAGGAGATTTGGGGAAACATTTGGGGGTAGTAGAAACCATTGTGAAACCCCTCTTCCCCCCTGGGTAAAAAATAATGGGATCTATTCTGGGATTAAAGTGCTTATTTTAAAAAAAATCATCAAAGAGGAAGGGGGGTCTTGACAAAAAATTACTAAGAAAAGAAACCGAAGGACCTTTACTTCACAGTCCCCAAACCAGGGGTCTTAATGAACCTCTACTTTGAAATTTTTTTTTAAATTGTACATTAAACAATGGGGCTAAATTCTTCAGTTTAATAGAACGAACAGCTTTGACTTCCTAATTTTGAATATCTATTTTTTATTATGAAAATTTATCATGAGAAAATTGAGTATGCCTTCCCCAGGGGGGAAAAATTTTCCCCGAGATTGGGGTTCATCGAGTATTTAAAATGTACCTTATGGGAACACTACATAAGATTGCGTTTGTTTATAGAATATATAAAGTATCTATTTTATTTTCGCAAAAAGCATGTGTGGAGTATTTAGCCATAGATGGGGAATGTTTTCCTAATCGCGGGGCGCATTTTGCAGTTTAATAAATGTTGTGCCTGGAGGGCGGAAATAACTGGGGCCCGCCCCGATGGTTGGGGGATGCGCGGCACTTTTGATCGAGAGTATTTTCCCCAGACTGCTTGCACCATACGGGAAGCTAAGGGGGAAGTGAATGACCACTTCCACCCTGGGCGCCTGCGCAGTAGGGATTACACACGCGATATGTTTCTCAGACCCTCAGTATTTGAACGTCTTCAATTGGGAAGTAAAACGGGGGGGTGGAGCAAGAGCCTTTTTAAGGGCATTGCATACAAATATGGATTGCTTCACCAATACATCATAATTGGGGAGTACTATGCTACCAATGTTTTGTCTATATCCCTTGGCATAGCTACAGTCATGGCCAAAAGTTTTGAGAATGACATAAATATTATATTTTCACATGATCTGTTGCCTTCTGGTTTTTATGTGTGTTTGTCAGATGTTTTTATCACATACAGAAATACAAGTGCAATCATATTATGATTAACAAAAGCTTTTATTGACAGTTAGAATGAGTTAATGCAGCAAGTCAATATTTGCAGTGTTGACCTTCTTCTTCAGGACCTCTGCAATTCTCCCTGGCATGCTCTCAATCAACTTCTGGACCAAATCCTGACTGATAGCAGTCCATTCTTGCACAATCAATGCTTGCATTTTGTCACAATTTGTTGGTTTTTGTTTGTCCACCCGTCTCTTGATGATTGACCACAAGTTCTCATTGGGATTAAGATCTGGGGAGTTTCCAGGCCATGGACCCAAAATCTCTATATTTTGTTCCCTGAGCCATTTAGTTATCACCTTTGCTTTATGGCAAGGTGCTCCATCATGCTGGAAAAGGCATTGTTGATCACCAAACTGCTCTTGGACTGTTGGGAGAAGTTGCTCTTGGAGGACATTCTGGTACCATTCTTTATTCATGGATGTATTTTTAGGCAAGACTGTTAGAGAGCCGATTCCCTTGGCTGAGAAGCAACCCCACACATGAATGGTTTCTGAAGGCTTTACAGTTGGCATGAGACAAGACTGGTGGTATCACTCACCTTGTCTTCCCCGAACAAGCTGTTTTCCAGATGTTCCAAACATTCGGAAAGGGGATTCATCTGAGAAAATGACTTTACCCCAGTCCTCAGCAGTCCACTCCCTGTACCTTTGGCAGAATAATCAGTCTGTCCCTGATGTTTTTTCTGGAGAGAAGTGGCTTCTTTGCTGCCCTCCTTGACACCAGGCCTTGCTCCAAGAGTCTCCACCTCACAGTGCTTGCAGATGCACTCACACCTGCCTGCTGCCATTCCTGAGCAAGCTCTGCACTGCTGGTAGCCCGTTTCCCGGGAAGCTGAAATACTTTTAAGAGAGGGGTCCTGGCGCTTGCTGGTCTTTCTTGGCGCCCTGGAGCCTTTTTGGCAAAAATTTGAAACCTCTCTCCTTGAATTCCTTGATGATGTGATAGATTGTTGACTGAGGTGCAATCTTTCTAGCTGCGATACTCTTCCCTCTTAGGCCAGTTTTGTGCAGTGCAATGATGATTGCACATGATTCTTTAGAGATAACCATGGTTAACAGAAGAGAAACAATGATGCCAAGCACCAGCCTCCTTTTAAAGTGTCCAGTGGTGTGATTCTTTCTTAATCATGACAGATTTGATCTCCAGCCCTATCCTCATCAACACCACACCGTGTTAATGGAGCAATCACTGAAACGATGTTAGCTGGTCCTTTTAAGGCAGGCCTGCAATGAAGTTGAAATGTGTTTTGGGGGAAAAAGTTCATTTTCTAGGCAACTATTGACTTTGCAATTAATTGTGTTAAGCTGATCACTCTTTATAACATTCTGGATATATGCAAATTGCCATTTTAAAAACCCGATGCAGTAGACTTTGTAAAAAAATTAACATTTGTATCATTCTCAAAACTTTTGGCCATGACTGTACTTTATGTGGTCCCCTGATGAACCCCTGTGGACCTAAATAGGGGAGAACCGCGTTGGGATGGGGCTATTTGCCTTCTAGTGACTATATTTTCTATGAGCTACTGTATCTATAATAGTGTTTAGCATAGGGATATTCATCAAGTGACGGGGCCGTCCTTTTCGGGATGCTTACTCTGTCTTGTGTGAGGTAAGAGCATAGGGATTGTGTTTATTGGGACATCCTGATTTTGATATATGAGTCTCTTTTGTAGTGTGATGGTGCAAGGAAATTGCCTTGGTGAATCTGCTAATCATGAATAATGACACATTAACTATGGATCTATGTACTATGTCTCTTTGAAAAACCTCATTATAGGAAAATTGATGCTTTAAAGTTTGTATGTAAGTTGTTTGTGATAGTCACCGAATAATGGTGTTTTAAATAAGAATTATTAAAAGTTATTTTTTAGTAGGGCCCTAGATAGTGTTCTTTTCTGTGAGTTGCCTGTATTTGG
>JAODAL010082734.1:0-11478 GCA_025379985.1 Phyllomedusa bahiana
ATTTTATTCTGCATTGCTCTGAGGTTCAGAACAGCCACATTCACAGGATTTCTGGGTCAGATTCGTTGCAAATTTTTGACCAATAGGTCTTTCCAGACTTACAGTGTGAATCTGATCCTGGATGATTATCATATTCCTCTTTATTAGCCGGGGGAGAGCTGCTGCAAAAACTTTGCTCTGGAAGAACGAGCTTCACATAATTCTGCACTTTTAGCTGCAGCAGGAGCTTCCCCCCAGTGATAACAGCTGATCTCAGCTACCAGATCCCATTGATCAGTGAGGGTGGTCTGGGATTTTTTGGGAATTCTGTATTAGACAAATTTGGGTTATTACAGCGGGTTCTCTTCCTGAATAAGGGCAGCATTTTTGGTAAACATACAGTCTATCCTTGTACATCTCTCCCCATCACCTGGTGGGGTGGACAGCACCATTTGTTCAGAAAGCAAGAAGTCTACGGCACTTTGCTATAAACCTCTGACTTTGCAATGTCTCTTTTATGTTCCAAAACATAAATGCGGCCACTGTCTGCCTCAGCTGTATGGGTCAATCACAAAGTGAGCAGAGACCGGCGTGTGTTTAAGGCTCTTTATAACCAGCTGCAACTCCAGCCACAGACTGCTGTAAAACTGAGTCTAAGCATGGAGCGGGAGGGAAGCTGACAGATACCGACATCATTGTGTCTTGTAGCTCTATTACTATTAGGAACACAAATAATTTTCTGATAGTTACTGGTGTCCTGGAAATGTAATAAAATTGGGTTCTTTGGTCTATATTAAAAGGGAACCTGTCATATTGAACATAGGGCAACATGTATGAACATTGGCACTGATAGACCACTTCTAAATCACTTAAAGGTAGTATAGACTGCGCCAGAATGTATGAAGCTGTTCTTCTGCAGGTCATACATACAGGGCAGTGCAGAGCCAATACCACAAGTCTGGCTCAGGCACCACCTTTACCCTGGTCTGGCTGTTCTTCTGCAGGTCATACATACAGGGCAGTGTAGAGCCAATACCACAAGTCTGGCTCAGGCACCACCTTTACCCTGGTCTGGCTGTTCTTCTGCAGGTCATACATACAGGGCGGTGTAGAGCCAATACCACAAGTCTTTCTCAGGCACCACCTTTACCCTGGTCTGGCTGTTCTTCTGCAGGTCATACATACAGGGCAGTGTAGAGCCAATACCACAAGTCTGGCTCAGGCACCACCTTTACCCTGGTCTGGCTGTTCTTCTGCAGGTCATACATACAGGGCAGCGTAGAGCCAATACCACAAGTCTTTCTCAGGCACCACCTTTACCCTGGTCTGGCTGTTCTTCTGCAGGTCATACATACAGGGCAGTGTAGAGCCAATACCACAAGTCTAGCTCAGGCACCACCTTTACCCTGGTCTGGCTGTTCTTCTGCAGGTCATACATACAGGGCAGTGTAGAACCAATACCACAAGTTTGGTTCAGGCACCACCTTTACCCTGGTCTGTTCTTCTGCAGGTCATACATACAGGGCAGTGTAGACCCAATACCACAAGTCTGGCTCAGGCACCACCTTTACCCTGGTCTGGCTGTTCAATCTGTTCTGCACCTAGATTTGCCATCAAAGAATCTCAAATATGTCTAATCCTATGAATGCGGTATGAAGCCCCCAGAATGTCCCAAATCTTTGGCGCGCTGAAAAGTGTCTTTAGTGCATTACTGAGGCTCTTATCGCGCCAAAATTTGGAGTGCGCCTGTTCATACATTCTTTTTGGCTCAAAGTACAGCAGAAAACTGGTGCAGCCCTGTTCATACATTTCAGATCTGCCAGCGTCATGTTATAGAGCAGGAGTAGCTGAGCCGGCTGATATATAGCTCTGTGGGAAAGACTCAGTAGAACTTGTAATTTGATGATTACATTTTCAGCTCATTCTTGATTTTGGAGTCAAGTGGGCGGTCCTACTCAGTGACTGACAGTTATATCTGTATGTATACTTTTATAGAGAAGGATGTCAGTCGCTGAGTGAGACCGCCCACTGGGCTCCTAAGCCCAGAATGAGCAGTGATTTCAGTCTATAAGTCATATGTTATATTATTCTTATCCTACAAAACTATATATCAATCTGCTCAGCTCCTCATGCTTTGTTATGTGTTGCTGCTAGGTTGGATGCAGTTGTGTTATTTGGAATTTGACAACACCAACATCATTCTTACCTCTGTTGCACCTTGTACTTCAGAAACTGGCCACAATGCTGTAAAGCGATAAAGAAAATTGACATTATGAAATGTCCTGCACATTATATATCAAGCCTTATAGTAGATATGTATTTGTTGTTTTCATAGAGAGATATTGTTCTTCATTAGAGAGAGGCACCATGAAGGTGTCTGGAGACTTACGGTACTCTACTCTGCACTGATGAAGGATAGACGCCCAAAACAGCTGTGTGTAGATGAGTATTTGGATTGGCTTGACTCCTTATCATTATGCTAGGCTCGGTGAGTTGGATAGGACCTGAGGACCGCTACATCCAATATGGGGCGCAGAGTCTTAGCTCTTTTTCCCTTGAACTTAGTTGACTATAGTTCCATTTTGGTGGAGCGATCATGGCATGCAAGTCTTCACAAACCTTCTGCTCCATAGAATATATGTGCTAAGTTCTCCAAGTAGTTTGGAACAACCTCCCTGCTGAGTTCCTCCAAAAACTGTTTCCAAGTACCCTGAGGAACAGGAGAAGGGCAGTCATTCCAAATATTGATCCTATTTACAGTACACTTTTGTTCATTCACTTTGCAATTTTAGGCTTGAGGAAAGCCTAAAGTATATGACAAATGTACTGTGCTGGATGGTAGGTCTAGGTCACAGGTGAGAGAGGGTCTCTATTTGTTTGTGTAGTTAGTGGCTAGACGGCCTAGGGTTTATTTTGTATGCTGTGTACAGTTATCCTGCATTGAAGAATAAAGCTGGCGGAGGCCAGATTTAAAGAGAATCCTGTGTCAGACTGCCATTCCGTTTATCAAAGTGGCGATCCAGGAGCTAAGGAACCCCAGGACGGTCCAAGATGGCGTCCAAAGTGAGGAGTTACACCAGTGACTTTTATAATGGGAGAATACTGTTCTCATCATGTGCATCTATGCCCCTCTTAATACAACCCATAATACTTTTAGCGTTGAAAGCTGCTTACACTGGCTGCTACAATTAAGTTTACTGTCCAACAGTATTCCCAAGTCCCACTCCAATCACTTTTACCCAGCGCTTTTCCATTTAACATGTAGTCATTTAATGAATTTTTCCTCCCCATGTGCAAAACCTTGCATTTATCTGTGTTAAACCTCATCTGCCAAATTCTCTGCCCAGGCCTCCCAACTTATCCAGATCCCTTTGTAATAAAACATTATCCTCTATTGTGTTTGATTACTTTACAGAGCTTAGTATCATCTGCAAAGATTGATATTCTATTTTGCAATCCGGTGTGTTAGATCATTATGAAAATGTTAAAGAGGATAGGGTCCAATACTGAGCCCCTGTGGTCCCCACTAGTAACAGGATCCAGTCTGAGTATGCACCGTTAATTATCACCCTTTGTTTTTTATTCTGAGCCATTTGCTTACCCACTTGCACACATTTTTTCCCCCCAATTCAAGCATTCTCATTTTACTTTCCAACCTTTTATTGGCACAGTATCAAATGTTTTTGAAAAATCTAGATATATAACATCCAGTGCCTCACCTGATCCAGTCTAGAACTAACTTCCTCATGAAGCTGAAGATTAGTTTTGACAAGGAACCCATCCTTCATAAACCCATGCTGGAACGGCGATATTTTTTTATTTTCAGTGAGATAGTCCAGCTAGCCTCTCTAAAAACCTCAACATTTTACCCACAACAAGGTTTTTAAAATTACCGGCCTATAATTTCCAGGTCACTTTTGACCCTTTTTTGATGTTGGCACCACATTCTATGTAGCAATCCTTTGGGACATATCCCCCATTAGAAGCCAAAAAAATTAGAATAGAGCCCATCTTTAAAATTTCTTTAAATCCCTTTGGGAACCGGGGGTATCCATCAAGGGCCCGGTGATTTGTCTATTTTTAAATTTTTTAAGATGGAGCTGCCCTTTTTCCCCCGGGGAACAAGAAAGGGATTTACCCCATCCCCCTCTTACAACAAAAGGTCCCCCTCCTCCCGTTTAAAAACAGTGGGGAACAAATTGTTTAATAGGTTTGCTTTTTTTTTTCATCGCCCTTATAGTCATCCCTCAGTACTTTTTTAAAGGGGCCCAAAATTTTCTGTTTTTAAATCTTTACTTTTTATAAAAAAATTAAATTTAGGTTACTTTTACTTTCTATGGCATATGTCATCTGTCTCCACTTTGCTGTCTTTAAACATTATTTTACATATTTTTTTTTTTCCCTTTTAGTTTTTGTGCATCTTCCTGCCCCTGTTTTAGATTGAAAAGCTTTCTTTTTTTATTTATTCCTTCTTCACATCTCTGTTGATCCCCCAAATTTGGGTTTTTTTCCCGTTTTTAATTATTTTTTTTTTCCCCATGGTATGTACCCTTTACAGTGGGCGCCTAAGTATTTTTAACGATCTCCCATTTATTTTTGTTCTGCTATTTTTAAACACATTGCCCTATCAATAGGTTTGGGCCTCTCTAAGGGGAAAAAATTTACCTTTCCTAATTTCAGTGTTTTTGTGGCTCCCTGAAAAAACCTCTATTGAAGGATAAGGAAATTTATTTTTTTAGGTCATTTTCCTAGATCCCCCTCAACCTGAACCCTTTGTTACTTGTCAGGTTATTGTCAATTTTAAAGTCTTGTGAGCCTAGTCGGTTCCTGCTCATTTAGTAAAGGAAAATTGTCTTTTTTTATTGACAAAAACCCTTTGTCCTTGTGAGAGCTCGGGTTTTTCGGATTCCCTTTTAAATTCGGGGTAGTTAAAGTTCCCATAATAAAACCTCATTCTGTTACTTGCCTCACTATTTTGCCGAGGAGTACACTTCCATGGGTTCTGTTATATTTTGGGGGGCCTATGTAGCTCTTTTGAATTAAATTTTATTTTTTACCCCCTGTATATCTCCCCAAAAATGATTCCACAGTTCATTACCGTACCATTTCCCCCGCAGTGTTGGTTTCAGATGGGATTTTCATAGACATACACCCCCGCCCTTACGGGTGTATCTTTTTAAAATGATGTCCCTGTAATTTTAACCCGCCCAGTGTAGCTCTGTCCACCTGTTCAGTTATCCCACTATGTCATATTTTTTTCGCAATTAATAATTCATTTAAATTTATTTTTTTGGGTCGACCCCGGGCTTTGGTAACTGCATTTAGAGATTTTTCAGTATGTTTCTTTCCCCTGTTCTTTTAGCTATTGCTAACCCCCCCCCCTCCATCCCCCCCCTTTTTTATTCCTAATTCTCACTCTTATCTCATTATTTTGAACGCGCCCGGGGTCCGTGCCCCTTCCCGTCCCCTTTTCGTCCCCGGCCTCTGCTGGAACCGCAATCGTCCCTATTTTCCTATCGCAGATCTGGTTCCTGTTCAGTGTCGCTGTAGCGCCCCGTACGCTGCTTACTCACTGTGATTGCTGGAGTTTTTCTCTTGGGGGCCATGCTGCTCCTCCATTTGGGCTGGCCTTTCCTTGCAGCTCTTAGGGGGCGGGCCGGCCCACATTTTCCCCTTTCCCCTTTATTCCCCACATGTGCAGGGGGGGTTGGCTTCCTTCCCAATCCCTTCCCACGTGGGTTTATAACCCCTTTATCCTACACCCCCTGCCTGATCCTTGTTGTTTTTGGTTAGGGTTGTGTCTTGTTGTCTCTGGTGTAGTCTTTTTTCCCGTGTTTTGTCTCTTGTTGGTGTCCTTGGGGTACCCTCTTGTTTGGGGTTTGCTCCGTTGTTTTCCAGGGTTTTTGCCCCCTGCCCCTTTGTCTGTGAGCTTTTTTGCCATGTTAATGTCTTAGTTTCTGTTTTTGTGTTCCGTTTCCATGTCTGTGATTTTCCTTCCCTTGTTCTCTGCCTGTGTTTGGCCCCCTGCTCATCCCTTTTCCCTTCCCTGAGTCCTAGCCTTAGTCTTGATTTTTTCTGTGTGTTGTTTTCCAGTCAGTCTGTTTTTTGACCTTGGTTTGTTTAACCTTCTTGCTTGGCATCCGTTTATCCTGTCTGTCTGTTTGTTCTGTCCCTGCACATATTTACTTCTAGTCTGTTTTTGTCTCTGTCCCTTATCTATTGGTGCCTAGCATTGGATTCGGCCTGTCTGGTCACTGCCATGTGGGGACTGCTTGAGGTAGCACCTGGTGGCGTTGGGGGCCCCCCCAAACCCTACCATCTAAGGTCTGTGAAGATACCCTGCCCCGATAGCCACTTGGTTACGCCCCCGGAGAAACCCCCGGCAGTGGTCCAGGGGTCCACTACCCGTTTTCCCCCACTACGTTACAGTGGATCAGGCCATGGACTCGCTGAATTTTGCCCCCTGTTTTTTGGTCCATTGCAGGTCTTGTTTTGGCTGTCTCTTTAGTGGTGGGGGGTGTTTTTTTTTTTTTTTGGCATTTTTTTGGTGTTTGGGGGCTGCTGGCCATACCCGCCTTCTGAGTCCCGTGGCTCACGGGCCGCCCTGAGCCCTTTTGAGTCCCGTGGGTCCGGGCTCGCCCGAGCCTTCTGAGTCCCCGTGGCTCACGGTCTCGCCCCAGCCCCCTTTTTCCCCCGGGCCACGGTCCGCCCAACCTTCTGAGTCCCCTGGTCCGGTCTCGCCCTGAGCCTTTTAGTCCCCGTGGCTCCGGTCTGCCCTGAGCCCCTTTGATCCCGTGGGTCACGTCTCGCCTGAGCCTTCTGAGTCCCGTGGGCTCACGGTCTCGCCCTAGCCTTCTGAGTCCCCGTGGCTCACGGGCTCGCCCTGAGCTTCTGAGTCCCCCCTGGTCACGGGCTCGCCCCGAGCCTTCGAGTCCCCCTGGTCACGGTTCGCCCCCAGCTTCTGAGTCCCGTGGGGTCCGGTCTCGCCCCGGCCTTCTGAGTCCCCCTGGTCACGGTCTGCCCTGGGTTCCCCCCCATTCTGCCAAATGCCCCGTTTGTTCCTCCTGTGCAAACCCATTTCCATTTCCCTGTATGGCTGTCACCCTGTATTGGGTTTTGGGGGTTTCCCCGGATTGTTTTCGGTCCCCCGCCTAGGTGGAATTTCCCTTTGTGGAGGAGGAGGAGGGGGGGTTAAGGAGGGGGGTACTGTCACGGGTCCAGCCACGTTCCCCTCCTTAGCTGCGGCCTCTGCGCGAAACCCCGCGTACCTATGTTCCCATCGAGATCTGGTTTTTGTTTCAGTGTCGTGTTGGGGGCTCCTGTAGCCCCTGCTTTCTCACCTGTGATTTTTTGTCCTTTCTTTGGGCCATGCGCTCCTCCATCTTGGGTGCGCCCTATTCCCTTTTAGCTCTATAAGGGCGGCGGCCACATCTTCCCTTCCTTTATTCCTTGCCAATCCCCCTTCCCCCTGTGGGTTTTTTTTAAACCCGCTTCTCCTCACACTCCCCGCGATCCCTTTTTGTTGTTGTGTTATGTTGTGTCATGTTGTCTCTTGGTGTGTCTTTGTTCTTTTGGGATTGTCTTTTGTTGGGGTCCTTGTGGTATCCTCTAGTTTGGGTTTGTCCCGTTTTTTTCCAAAGGGCTGTCTGCACCCTTTTTTGTGAGCTTCTTTGCCATGTTAAGTTTAGTTCCTAGTTGTTTCTCTGTCCCTGTTTTTATGTTTGTGAGTTTTCCTTTCCTTTTTTTCTGCCTGTGTTTTGCCTGTCATCCCGTTCCCCTTTCTGAGTCCCAGCCCTTGCGTGTCTTGTTCTGTTGGGTTTTTTTTCCTCGTTTTTTTTGTACCTGGCTTTGTTTAAAACCCTTTTGCTTTGGGTCCGTTTTGTCCGTTTTTGTCTTTTTTGTTCTTACCGCAATATTTCTTTATCTCTTTGTCTCTGTCCTTATCATTTTCCTGCATTGGCACTTTGGCCTGTCTGGTCAGCTGCCCCTGCGGGGGGTGCTCTGAGGTAGCACCTGGTGGCTGTTGGGGTCACCAACCTTACCATTAAGGCTCTGTGAAGATACCCCTGCCCATGGCCACTTGGTTACGCCCCCCCAGAGCAAGCCCCGGGAGTGGGCCAGGCATCCATACCCCCTTTTCCCCCTCACCCGTTACAAACGCTACTTGTAGTTATCCTCCCCCCAGTCCCTAGTTTAAATATTTTCCCCCAACTTCCTGGCCATTTTGCCCCCAATTTCCTTTAAATTCCCCCAAAGTAGCCCCCTCATGGCTGAAAAAACGAATCCCAGTTTTAAAAACCCCAATTCCTTCTTTAACCCCTTTTTCCATTACCCCAACTGGCCCTTTTGGGTAGGGAAGGAAATTTTCTTTTAAAAAAACCCTTATCCCCTACCCCCAATCCTAATCTTTATTAACACCCCACCTACCCAACACACCCCCCCCAACCCCACCCAGAAATTTTAAACCCCAAAAATTTTAAACTAGGGCCCCCATAAAAACATCTTTATATCTTTTTTTCAGTTTTCCCCCCCCCACCCCCCCCCCCCCCCCCCCCCCCCCCCCCCCCCCCCCCCCAACCCCCCCCCCCCCCCCCCCACCACCCCCCCCCCCCCCCCCCCCCCCCCCCCCCCCCCCCCCCCCCCCCCCCCCCCCCCCCCCCCCCCCCCCCCCCCCCCCCCCCCCCCCCCCCCCCCAACCCCCCCCCCCCCCCCCCCCCCCCCCCCCCCCCCCCCCCCCCCCCCCCCCCCCCCCCGCCCCCCCCCCCCCCCACCCCGACACCCCCCCCCCCCCTCCCCACCAAACCCCACAACCCCCCAAAAAACCCCACCCCCCCCCCCCCCCCCCCCCCCCCCCCCCCCCCCCCCCCCCCCCCCCCCCCCCCCCCCCCCCCCCCCCCCCCCCCCCCCCCCCCCCCCCCCCCCCCCCCCCCAAAAAAGTGCCCCCCAAAAAAAGTTACATGGGAAAAACCGGGGGGGTGTAAAAATCCCAATTTAAATTCAAAAAATAAATCCCCCAAAAGGGAGATTGAATTATTTAAACAGGGTAAAAAATGGCCCTTTCAAAATTTTATAAGTAAACCGGATTGAAAAATCCCCCGGTTTCCCAAAAAATAGCGGGCATGGGAAAAGCTATCAATGGGTCTTTTCAATTAAAGGGGTTTTTTATGTTTTTCCAGGGGGGCTTTAATTGGCAGGGGGCCAAAATCCCCCCTTCTTTTTTCCAACGGTTTTTAAGGTTTCAAATTGCACGGGAGGGGTTTTCCATTGTAAAAAGGAAAATAATTTCAAAAAGATTCAGAACATGTCACCCGGTCGGGGGGGTCCCGGGGTGCCCGGCACCCGGGTCCCCCCGGGGGGCCCTTTTCCCCCCAAAAACCCCGCCCCGGTGGGCTTGTTCCGCCGCCACCCGGGGGCGTGCCCCGGGCGGCGGGGTTTTTGGGACCCCCTTTGTTAATTGGGGGGTTTTTTTAAAGGAAACCCCCCCCAGCACTCATCCCTTTTTGGTGTGTTCCATGGTTTAGAGTTCTTAAGTTTTTCCTGATCACCCGTGTACCAGCCCGCCTGCTTCGTTTCCTGACCTTGCCTGTTTTCCGCCTGCCTGACCGTTGCCCCGCTTGACACGAACCTCTGCCCCCTGCCCCGACCCTTTGCCCATCCCCCACATGGGCCCCTGGATTATGTCTGTGTACACGCTGACCCCAGCCCCCATAGCAAACAAGTCCGTCAAGGGGTAACGACCCGGTTGCCCCCGCCGCAGCAAGTCCCTCCCCCTTTGCGGCGGGCTTGTGGAATACGGGGGTCTTAGACTCCCTTTCCCTGCATGGGGTCAGCTATCATGCTTGCGTTGGCTCGCGAATCCCTCCTGCGTTACAGTCAAATGGCCCTGGATTCCGTAGGGTCCTCTGCCCGACCTCCGGGGGTGTCAGAGGGAGTCGCCCAGCAGGTCAAGTACACCGCTGCGGGGCCCTGGTGCAGAAAACCCTTTCGACCCCTTACCTCCATGGCTGGCCTCTGCACCCGCATCCATTTCTCCGGCATCTATTGTCTACTGCTTCGGGTTTGGGGGCCCTTTTCTGCATCTGCCATCCTTCACGCTCGTGGAGACCCCAAAAAAATGCCCTGGGTTCATCAGCCATGCTCCATCCACCTCGAGATGTGGGGGAAACAATTCCCTACAGAGGTGCAAAGGGGCCCCTTTATAATCGCCCCCTTGTCTGGAGATGCCTTGGCTTGGGGGTCGCCACTATGGGATCGAGGGGATCCTCGCAGCACCCAAAAACCCTTTCCCCGGGGGTTCCGCAAGGTCTTTGGGAACCAGGCCCTACGTCTTGGCTGCCACGCACTGCTCCTTCGTCAGGAGACACCACGGTCGGTCGTATTCGGGGCAGTTTCGCCCTCGCTTCAGAGCTGGGTGGATAACGAACTTTGGTGGCCCCGTTCTGGCAAGGTTCTCGGGGGGAAATCAAGGATGAGCTCGCCTCGGGATCTGCCAGCTGCTCTGGATGACCTAATCCACTTGCTACCGGTCCCATATTCGGTTCGCCAAAAGGCAACAAAAGGGTCGCCTTAACGGGAGGGCGTGTCCCCCGCCGTTTTTTCCCCCCTTGGCTCCCTTTTTTAAAAACCCCTCTCCCTCTCCGATGGTTTCGAAGATGAACCATTTGCAGGTTGAGGGAGCCCATCGACCCCGGAGGAAGTTTTAGGTCGCTGAAAAGCTGTGTTTATTTTTGGGGTTCTGGCCATTTTATTGGGGGCTGTCCAGTGCGCAGGGAAAACCCTTCGCACCCAGGGGTTTTAGGAGAGGCCCCCCCTAGGTGTCAGAGCGGCTCTCCCCCTCTGACCCTGCCCCGTATGTATTGGGGTTTCACCCGGGGCAGCACCTTTTTAGGCCACCCCCCTTTATTTTATTTGGTCTGCAGGAAACCTATAAGCAGAATTGTGACCCGGTTTCGTCTCCCGTGGGTTTCCTTGTGAAGCCAGTTGTTCCTCGGTCGTGGCGAATGCCTTTTGGACGCTATCGCTTTCCCCACTGCTCCCTCACTTGCGATTGGGCTCTTTACAAGGAGACTCTGCAATTTCTGTCTGCTCGATCTTCGTCTGAAAATTTTGGGCCTCCCCTGTTACAGGACCATACCCCAACCCCTTGGCTGTGGCACAGGGGTATCATGCGTTTGGGGTTCGCTTTTTCTCGCGTTGCCCGTCAAAACCCCCAAAATGCTTTCGGGTCGTTCCCCGAAATTTACCCGCCTCACCAGGCCCACCCACGTCTTTTGGGACTTTGCCCAATTTTTTTCAGAAAGACAGGGCCCAAATCTTCCTCCCCACCGCCTTAGATTGTCCCATAGCCCGCAACCTGGGTGTATCCTCCCGGGCGAGTTGTCCGCTCTCCGTCCCGGCACTAAGGGTTGTCCCCAGTCTACGAGAACCTCCGTAAAGGTTCTTGTAAGTCCTCTCTCCCCCGGGGGCCGGTTCTTTTGTGGAGAAAAAAGGGTGGGTCTC
>JAODAL010082735.1:0-11478 GCA_025379985.1 Phyllomedusa bahiana
ACAAGGGCCTGACACCCCCCAAACGACACATAGCTCAAATACTACAGAGAAAAAGTGCCCCACACAGAAGCCTGACACCACCAAACTGTACACATAGCTCTATACTACAGAAATAGTGCTCACACAGGAGCCTGAAAACCGTCAAACTGAACACAATACTCTATACAACAAGAATAGGCTCAGCACAGAAGCCTGACACCACCAAACTGTACACATAGCTCTATAACTACAGAGAATAGTGCTCAGCGGGTTTGGGGGCTCATGCTGCGCCCCAGGACAGGATAATTCAATGTCCAGTTCAAGTAAAATGAGGGTTCAAATCATACGGCCTTCGGGCACTTTTTAATTGGGTACTGTGGACAAGACAGGGAATAATGGTGTGTGATTTTTTTTCTGTGGCTTTTATAACTAATTGTGTTGCCTAAGATGTAGCACTATCCATTGACTGTTGTGGATGTTAATTCCACTTCTCCAGCCCTGGTTTTGGGTGTAATAAGAGGCGTTGTTTTCCTCTCCCATAACTTTAATGGTCATCGGCGATAATCGGTTATCGACTATCGAAATTCGTCTAGATAACTGCCGATATCGACTATCGAAACGATGACGATAGTCAACATAATCGCTCATCACTAATAATGACCATTGTTATGTTTGAAGGGAAAAGGGAGAAGCTTGGAAGCCTAAGAACACCATCCCAACAGTGAAACATGGGGGTGGCAGCATCATGTTCTGGGGTTGTTTTGCTGGAGGGGGGAGTAATGCACTTCACAAAATAGATGGCATCATGAGGAAAGAAGATTATGTGGCAATACTGAAGTAACATTTCAAGACATCAGCCAGGAACTTAAAGCTTGGATGGAAATGAGTCTTCCAAATGGACAATGATCCAAAGCATACTGCCAAACTGGTTACAAAGTGGCTTAAGGATAACCAAGTTAATGTTTTAGAGTGGCCATCACAAAGCCCTGATTAAATCCTAATTGAAAATTTAATAGCAAACCTGAAAAGGCAGGTGCGAGAAAGGTGACCTACAAACATGGCTTAGTTAACACCATTTTTTGGGTCAGGGGATGGCCAAAATCTACCAACTATGTGAGAAGCTTGTGGAACGATATCCAAAATGTTTGACCCAAGTCATAAAAGTTTAAGGGCCATTTTACCAAATACAAATGAAATGTAATGTAAACTTTGACTTTGCAGAAAGTAAAAAAAAATGCCTTAGAAAATTTTTCTCTCATTATTCTGGCATTTGGCAAATATAAATCATTTTGGTTCCTAATTGACCTAAAATGGGTAAGGTTTATTCTGATAGTAAGATAAATTATTCAGATAGTAAGAAAAACATGCATATGTGTCTTTTTATATAGTGTATGTAAATATCTGGTTTCAACTGTTTATTGGTAGGATATGCCATCAAAGCCTAATAGGCGCAGATCTCAGAGGTGGGAACCACACCTATCTGACTTTAATAGCATATCCTAGTGATATACCATCAAACTCTATGCCGACGGCTATACTCAGAACTTCTATAGAGCAGAATGGAGAGTCATGTGCAAGCACGACTGGCTCTCCATTCTAAGCGAAAACTTTCAGGGGCCCATTCCTGAGATAGGTGCAGATCCCATAGGAGGGCTTTTATAGCATTTCCAGTCGATATGTCATTAAACTCTATGGTTAGAACATTGCTATAATAAAGCATTTGCAGAAGAATTATCTCCTTCAACGTGAATGCTTTACCTCTTTGGGTGTTTAAAATGGCTGCAGATTCTCAGCCTCCACATCTGAATCTCCTAATATTCTTCTCTCTGGTGGAGATCCCTCTGATGTGGGAAATTTTTTCTCTGGGGAAAAACCTTGGTACCAAAAGGAGATCTCTGCATTAAAAACATTGATTGTGGTTGTGATTAGTTCACAACCACACAAGCTTAGTGCATACTGTATTTTACATGCAAGTATAATGTGCAGAAGTCAATCATCACATTTGCTTGTTTTTTTTTCCTAAAGAAACTGAACCGATTACTAAGTTTTCTTTGATTTCTCAGTATCTCAGTATCATGCTATAATCGCTTATTCAGAGCGTACAGCCCAGAGCAACTGTCTTCAGCCTCACGCCTGTGGGATGGGAGTCTTAATCTCTGCCCACACAGATCTTTCCTTATATATTATACTTATATATTATACTAATGTTGCTCACACTCTGATTACACCTTATCCCAGCTTCCTTGCAATACTTTATACCAGGACTGTCAGTATTTCTTGGGATTTGGATCTTACTGTACTCTCTCCCTTTGACATGTCTGCTCTCAGCTGCAACCAACTGCCACTAACTGACTTCCTGTTGCTCCCTGGGCTCTTGTCAATACTGCCTGCTCCTTCAGTACACCTGTGCCACCTACTGACTGAAGGGTGAAATGCAGGACCCCAGTCTCCGCAAGAAGCATATGTTGTTACACATTATTATGCTAGAAAGGCACCCATTTGCTTTTGAAAAAATAGAATATTTACTTTTCCCCATACAGTAGTGAATAAGCAGTATGCTTTCCTTGTTGTATAAAGCTAACATTCCTGTTTTCCCTTTCCATATAATCAGAAGAGGACTACCCATGATTACTCACAATGCCAACAGATCAGGAGACATTTAGCATAAGTCAATAACTGAAGATAAGTAACAAGTATGCAACCAGTTGAAAGGTATAAGGAAGTTGCGAAGTTCTATCAGCTTCTCCTGTTTGATGTAGGTCAAACATCAATAGTCTGGTTTTGGTTCTAATTTCAATAGAGGGCATTTAGCAATTGTCCCTTCATTCTGTTGGTTTCGCAACTATCACGATTATCATGGTAGGTAGCTTAATCCCCTAATAACAGGTAATATTCATTTTCTTTCCTCACAGACTTTCAAGAACCATAACTTTTTATTTCTCCATCTACATAGACATATAAGGGCTTTTTTTTTGTGGGATAAGCTGTTCTTTCTAATAGTGCCATTTACTGTACAATAAAATGTACTGGAAAAGCGAAAAAATCTATGTGGGGAGTAATGTGAAAACAAACGTACGTGTGCCATTTTTGTTTCATTTCTATGGTGTTCACTCTTATAAATGATGTGTTATCTGTACTTTTCAGGTTGGAAAAATTTCAATGACATGAAATATGTAGGTTTTCATTATGTCTCAGTACTTTTGAAAAAATAAAAACATTCTTTATTTCTTAAAATTGTGCTGCAGCATCATTTTCTGCGACCAATAATTTTTTGGGGTTTTTACACCCACGGGCTCATTCTTTTGTGTGCTAAAGTGAATCTTATATTGGTATCATTTTTTTTTTCTATGGGGTTCAGCATATGAGTTAAATAATATCACATTTTAATAGCTTGGACTTTTACAGATGCATACCAATTGTGTGGAACCTTTTTATTTGTAATTTTTTATATTTTTGATTTTGAAAACTTTTTTTAATATTTTTACATTTGTACTTGTAGTTTTCTTTGCTACCGACCCTAAGGGGTTTGATCACTTGTACCCCCCTTTTCGCCTTATATAGATAATAAAAAGGTGTACCATGATCGTGGGGTCTATTTTGACGAGGCAGTAAGAAACGGAGCACTAACTGACATTTTGGTAGCTTTCTTTAGGTTCCATTTTTCCATGGAACCATTCTGCCCCATTTCACCATTCCAAATTTTTTTTAGACACCGTAGACATGATCGAGTCTGCATCTCAGAGGTTTAAACAGAGATCGAAATTTTTTACCCTTTCGTTACGGGGGTGTCACGAAATTTAACTTGGGGGACCTGCCACCTATGAACACTTAGATTGAACCGCTCCAAAGCTCATTACTATGATGAGCTTGCGCAACAATCGTATCGGTAAATTCATATCGTCAATTATCATTCCGATATCCTATCGATAATGTTTTATCGCCAAGATCATTAAATCATGGAGAGGAACAACACCTTCATTTTTTACAAAACCCAAACGGGGCTGAGAACGGAATTAACATCCACAACATAAAAGGTATGTCACACTTGGGCCCCCAAATTAGGTTATAAAAGTCACGAAAAAAGTCACAGACCATTCACTTCCCTGGTTTTTTAAACCACGGGGATGACCCTTAAACCGCATAAAACCCAAAAATTAAAAAGTGCCAGAAGGCAGTATGATTTAACCATCATTTTATTTGAACGGACTTTGACTACCCCGCCTGAAAGCCATGACCCTTAAACTTTTCTACCCAAAATTTGGGCCCCAAAAAGGATCTTAACCACCAAGAACCCCACATCCCTTCCGGACCCGGTCATTTCTTTAAACCACGAAAAAAATTTGGGCGAGAGTTCGTTACTAAATTTCCCCGGGCCCCTGCCAGCCGACGGGCCTCAACTGACGACCGCGGCAGCGGTTGTCGCCACACTGGAAGAGCCCCCTTCTCCTCGGACCTCTACCCCCTTTTCCTACCCCCTTTTCCGCTTACCCCCTGTTTTTTGCCCATGTTAAAAAGAAAAAAATTTAAAAAGGAATGGAAGAGTTTTGGAAAGCCTTATTAAAAAAGGAAAAACACAGCTATTTTTAAAACCCCCTCAAAATTCCTACAGCCAACTGGATTGAAACTGAAATTTTCTACGAATACCTTGAAATGCTTCGGGGAAGAAGGCAAGACAAAAATCAACATTTTCTCCTCAGCCCAAAGGGGATTTACAACCCCAGAACAGAATTTAAATTTTTCAACAAACATCATAAAAGGCGTTTCGCGCCAAACGAGATCACCGAGCGCAATAAAACTTTAAAGTTACACAATGAAAATTGCTTTTTTTTGCAGCAATACAAACGAAACATTGCTAAAAATTTTTCATCAAAAAAAATTGCCGTAAAAACGTGGCTAGTGAAAAAAACTGGGGCCACACCACGGCAATACAGCTTTTTAAAAGTTTACGTAACAAACGGGGGTTTTTGGGCCCCAATGAAATACACCAACAAACAAAAAAAATTCTGTATAAAATTTAAGTACAAGGTGTTTTTTTGAAAAAACGGGGGCGAACCAAAGTGCATACGCTATTTTAATTTTTAAAAAACGATAAAAAAGGTTGTTTTTTTTTTTTTGCACCAATAAATACAACACTTTTTACCACAACTTTCTGTATCAAATTTTAAGTACAATCCTCTTTGAAAAAAATTTTTTGGGCCGACCAAATAAGTACACATTTAAATGAAAACGATAAAAAAAGGGGGTTTTTGCACCTATGAAATAACCCAATTACAGCAAATTTCTGTATCCTATATAAGACAAATGGGCTTGAAAAAAAAAAGGGGTGCGCCAAATGAAAAACACCTAATTAAAATGTGACGGATAAAAAAAAGGGGGTTTTTCACCTATGAAAAACACCTGCAATTTCTAGCAAATGTCTGTATCCAAAATAAGTAAAAAAGGCTTTTAAAGAAAAGCCCCCAATGAAAAACACCTAAAATTAAAAAGTGTACAATAATAAAAAGGGGTTTTGCACCAATTAAATACAACAGCATTACTAGAAAATTTCTGTACCCAATGAATTTTCAAGGGGGTTTTTTAAACAAAACTGGGGGTTTCAAAAAAAAAGGTACTATTTTTACCTCAGGGGCGAGTTTTGCTGGCTAAAAACTGAAAAAAAAAAAACCATTCAATGCAGGTTCAAAGCAGAGCTGGGCGCACAATTACACCCCTTTCAAAAGCTGCCTGCCTGCTTCTTTGTTCGCCCGCACCCCCGCTCTCCCCCCCCCCACCTCTGCGCGGGTACAACCTTGAGCTTTTTTAAAAATCTCAGCCAACAACTAAAATGAAATCTCTAAACTAATTTTTGTTCTAATTTAAAGCTAAAAGCACAATTTTGGGCTTGGAAAAAAAGAGAACTGTGTCTCTAGCTGAGCTGACTGTATTGAGGAGAGATCTACACATGTCCTGCTCAATGAAACACTGACACACGGTTGAAACAGAAGGCGCTGTTCTATGCAAAACAGGTCAGATTTTTTCCAGCCAAGACAAACCCAAAAACACAAGTCTGATGTCGCACATCCAGCCACCTTTCCTATGCTCCAAAACTGATTTTCTGGCCGCCAAAATGACAGAACGCCGAAAATGGGGCGATGTAATAGATTATGCGCAGATTCTCACCTAAATTATCGCGTGATCGGAAATTTTTCCGATAACTAAAAACCGGCCGATTTTAACTTTCGATTATAAACACTCAACCCCCACTCATTACCACCATGAGACGTCCCCCAAAATTTTTATGGCCCAAGAGGTTAAAATTTTTGGGTAATTCAAGGTGAAAACCACTTCCCGACACGGGGAAAAAGGGACCATCCAAACAAATTCTCTTGTAAAAAAACATTACTTTATTTTCCTTTTTTTGTTTTTAAAAAAAAAAATGTATATAAATGTATATCCCTTTCACACGAAAAATTGCATCCCTAAAGGGGAAAATCACATCACTTAACAAAGCCCGGGAAAACCTTTTCTGTGTCTGGAAGCTGGTCTTACACCTTAAAATACATTGATACCCGGATGAAGCTTATCCTTTGAACGTTGCTCCTTTGGACATGGGAACAAAGTGGGTGAGCTGATATACACTATTTTTTGCTGTTAAAATTTTTTATTACAAAAAAACTCTGATCAGGAGGTCTATTTTATTAGTTACATTTTACAGCAAACATCCAATAAACTGAACATGCTAGCTGGATTTAATTAACCCCTTAACACCACAGCCAGTTTTGGCCTTTCTGAGAGAGCCTCTGACATGTGTCACTTTATGTGACAATAACTTTTTGACACTTTTACTTATTCATGTGATTCAGAGAATGTGTTTTCATGACATATTGTGCTTTAAGTTTCATAGTTTCATATGTTTTCATAGTTTCATAGTTTGTAAGGCTAAAAAAAGACAAGTCGTCCATCTAGTTCAGCCTGTTGTGCTAAGGTGTTGATCCAGAGGAAGCAAAAACCCCCAATGAGGTAGAAGCCAATTGTCCTCATTTTAGGGAAAAATTCCTTCCTGACTCCAATCTGGCAATCAGAAAAAATCCCTGGATCAATGACCCCTCTCCTGAATCCTATGACCCCTCTCCTGAATCCTTAGTTAGCAAAAAATTTTGGTCCAAAAAAATCACTGTTGATTTGTGAAAAATATCAAAATAACGTTAAAAATTTTAAAAATTTACTGTTTTCGAAAGTCAAAAAATTCTGCTTTGAAGACAGATAATTATTCTACTCAAAATAGTTTATAACTAGCATCAACCATATGTTTACTGTAGGTTGGCATTATTTTTTAAATGTCTTTTTATTTTTTACGACATTAGGTGGCTTAGAAATTTAGTAGTAATGGTTCACATTTTCAAGAAAATTTGCAATACACATTTTTTATAGTTCAGTTCTGACGTGACTTTGAGGCACCTGGATGTTAGATACCCCTATAAATTACTTCATCTAAGAAACTACACCCCATAAAGTATTTAAAACATCATTTAGGAAGTTTATTAACTCATTAGGTGTTTCACAGGAATTAAAGGAAAATATAGATGAAATTTCAAAATTCAGATTTTCAGTTTGTAGCCATTATTCACAAGAACACAGTAGATGTGACCAGGGAAATGCAACTTAATATTCTGCACTTTTTAGAGATACATCATATATGGTCCCACTGTAGTGCGCTATTTGGCTCAATCACACGCTTTAGAGTAGGATTTTTTTTAGGTGCCATTAGAGGTTTGTGGACACTCTAAGGTGCTAAAACTTAATAAATACTGCAAAAGACCTCATATTGGAAATTCAGGGGTAGTGAGTACATTGACTGGCTGTGAAAATGAAAAAAAAAAAATTCCAGCAATCTGCAATTTTAGCTGAAGGAATCTTGGAAAAAGCACCCTATATTTTGTTATACAATTTCTTCCAAGTTCAGAAGTACCCTATATAAGGGTGTAAACTGCTGTTTGGGTGCATGGCATGGCATACAAGGGAGCGAGTGCCATTTGGCTTTGGAACACAGATTTTGGTGGTGCTATGTCACATTTACAAAGCCCCTAAAATGCCAGAACAGGTGAAATCTTCCCATTTTGGATTCAAAACCCCTCATGGATCTCATCTATGGTTGTGCTCTGCATTTTAGCATACAGGTTTTCCATTTTTTTTTAGCATTGGTCCTTGAAAATGAGTGGAAAGAAATGCAGTTCCGCCATTGTTTTTTGGGTTAAATTTTACAGCTTTCGCCGTGCAATGTAAATGACAGGAGAACATTATTAAGCAGGTCAGTACAATTGAAATAATATAAATTTTATACAGTTTTTAACATTTTATTACTTTTACAGAATAGAAATATGTTTATAAAAAATTGCGTTTAAATGTAGTCCTATTCTGACTGCAATAACGTTTTTATTTTTCTGTATACTGAGCTAATTATGGGATTTTTTTTTTGCAGGATAAGTTGATGTTTTGATTGGTACCATTATGAGGTTCATATCATGTTTTGATCACTTTTTATCAAGGTTTTTGTGAGGCATATACAGCAATCCTGGTAGTGTTTTATGTTTTTATTTTTTTCAGTGGTCACAATGCAGTATAAATGACATGCTAGCTTTACTCAGCAGGTCGATACAATTACAGCAATACCTAATTTGTGTATATTGTTTTAAGTTTTACTTCTTTTGCACATTATTTGCTGTACCTTCCTGCACAAAAAATGCATTGAAAAACGCATCAAAAACGCACCAAAAATGCACCGTGTGAAAGCACCCTTAGTTTTACTCTGTGGGTCGATACAATTACGGCAATGCACAGTTTTTTTTATGTTGAAGTGCTTTAAAAAAGTGTTTTTATTGTTTAAAAAATATGTATGCATTGATAGCTATAACTTTTTTTTATTTTTCTGTATACAAAGCTATGTAAAGGCTTTCTTGTGGGATGAATTGATGTTTTAATTGGTACAACTTTGCTGTTTATTTGAGTTTTTATTCTATTTTATGAGCTGTGGGATATAAAAAAAATTGCAGGGTGTAATAGGTGTACATACAGTCATATGAAAAAGTTTGGGCACCCCTATTAATCTTAATCATTTTTAGTTCTAAATATTTGGGTGTTTGCAACAGCCATTTCAATTTGATATATCTAATAACTGATGGACACATTAATATTTCCGGTTTTAAATTATGTTTATTTTACTAAAAAAAATTGTGAAATATGAATTAAAACCAAAATTCCCGGGTGCAAAAGTATGGGCACTCCAACAGAAAAGTAAACATTAATATTTAGTAGAGCCTCCTTTGCAAAAATAACAGCCTCTAGTCGCTTCCTTAGCTTTAATCATTTCCTGGATCCGGGATGAGGTATTTTTGACCTTTTCCTCTTTACAAAACAATTCAAGTTCATTAAGTTTGATGGTCGCCGAGCATGGACAGCCCGCTTCAAAGTATCCCACGATGTTCAATGATATTCAGGTCTGGGACTGGGATGGCCTTTCCCAGAACATTGTAATTGTTCCTCTGCATGAATGCCTGAGTAGATTTGGAGCTGTTTTTGGGATCATTGTCTTGCTGAAATATCCATCCCCGGCGTAACTTCAAATTCATCACTGATTCTTGTACATTATTCTGAAGAATCTGCATTTACTGAGTTGAATCCATGCGACCCTCAACTTTACAAGATTTCCCCGGTTGCCGGCATTGGCCACACAGCCCCAAAGCATGATGGAACCTCCACCAAATTTTACAGTGGGTAGCAAGTGTTTTTCTTGGAATGCTGTTTTTTGGGAAACGCCATGCATAACCCCTTTTTGTATGACCAAACAACTAAAATCTTTGTTTCATCAGTCCACGGACCTTCTTCCAAATTGAAGCTGGCTTGTCCAAATGTGCTTTTGCATACCTCGGGTTGACTCGGTTTGGGGCGTGCTTTCGAAACGGTTTCTTTCGCATCACTCTCCCAAACAGCTTCTCCTTGTGCAAAGTGTGCTGTATTGTTGACCAAATGCACATGACCCCATCTGCACAAGATGAAAGCTGTAGCTCTTTGGAGGTGGTCTGTGGTATGTCCTTGACTGGTTTTCACCATTCTTCTTCTCTGCCTTTCTGATATTTTTCTTGGCCTGCCACTTCTGGGCTTAACAAAAACTGTCCCCGTGGTCTTCCATTTCCTACTATGTTCCTCACAGTGGAAAATGACAAAGGGTTTAAAACTCTGAGAAACTTTTTGTATCCTTACCCTGAACAACATGTTGAACAATCTTTGTTTTCAATCATTGTGAGTTTTTTTTGAGGAGCCCATGAAAGCCCACTCTTCACAGGAGATTCAAATAGGAGAACAATTTGCAATTGGCCACCTTAAAAAAACCTTTTCTCATCATTGGATACACCTGGGTATGAAGTTCAAAGCTCAGTGAGGTTACAAAACCAATGTTGTGCTTCCCGAAAGTCAGTAAAAAAATAGTTAGGAGTATTCAAATCAATAAAATGATAAGGGTACCCAAATTTTTCCCTACCAGTTAAAATTTGTTTAATGCATATGCACTTTTTGTGTTAGTACAATAAACCTCATTTCAATCCGAAATATTACGTGTCCATCATTATTAGATATATCAAATTGAAATGGCTGTTTCAAACACACAAATATTTAGAACTAAAAATGATTAAGATTAATAGGGGTGCCCAAACTTTTTCATATGACTGTACATGGCAGTTGTGGAAGCCTGCATGAGGCTTCCTGCTGCCATGGCAACTGATCCCTCCCTGCAATTACCTTGCAGGGGGAGGGTGATTGGACGGAGGAGCGGTGCACATTGAGGAGCATCTTATCCATTGGACACACTGGACAGCTGCCCAGGGGCCTAACAAGCATGGAAGCCCCAGCTGCTAAATGTACAGTAGGTGCCAGAAATTTAGGGCATATGCTCCGGGGCCATGGGTTGGTGAGGCTTATTCAACTGCGTGTCATTTTAAGACATGCACACAGTTAAAAACCTATAGCTACCTGCACTGCCTGTATGGCTTGTAGGCTACAGGCTACCTATCAACGCCATAGGTGGCATCATGATATGGCTCTGCATGGGGGTGGATAGAGACATGGCCACATATGGTGTGGGCATGGCCAAAGGCATTGCCTGTGAGATATAATATACCTTGGTAGGGCCCACTGCATTGTTATGCCTGGGGCCCATAATACTGTTAAGATGGCTCTGAATATATTGAAGCTTGTATTATATAATTAGAGATGGGCGAATTTCTCAAAAATTCGATTCGGTCACTTCGCCGAATTTTCCGACAAAAATAAATTCGGTCCGAATTAATTCGGCACGAATCGCGTTAAAAAGCAGCTATTTCCAGGCTGCACAGAGCCTGCAGGGTGCTGTAAAAACGTTGTGCCATGCTTAAATATGCAGATTTGCTTGGTTTGGTCTTTATACAATGTTTGTTTAGATGACCACAAATGATGCCCCGCTCTTAGAATCGCTTTACCTTTTAAAAATTT
>JAODAL010082736.1:0-11477 GCA_025379985.1 Phyllomedusa bahiana
ACTCGACACATACACACACACTCAGACACACACACACACTCAGACACATACACACACTCAGACACACACACACACACTCAGACACACACACACACACAGACACACACACACACACACTCAGACACATACACACACACTCAGACACACACACACACACACTCAGACACACACTCAGACACACACACACACACTCAGACACACACACACTCAGACACACACACACACTCAGACACACACTCAGACACACACAGTACAGTTTACATTTATGAAGATGTTATTTCACTCCAATTACACTACGTAGTCCTGGTCTCTCCAGGATGTGGGTACCTGTAGGAGCTGCTGAAGCCACGAGGACAGGGCAGGACAATGCAGCTGCAGGAGATGCTCCAGAGCAGAGATCACAGCAGGGGGCGGAGCCTCTCACTGCCGGACAGTGTGCTGTGCTCAGGAACTTCCTGACTCTGGCAGTGTGAGTAGCCTGCGCCCCCTCCTCCCTCCTGAGCTCCCGTCACCTCCTGCAGTTGCCTCCCTCCCTCCATGCACCTAGCATACGCCGATGGGTTGTCTCGACAGGGAGAGGGGTCAGCCAGGCACATGGGAGAGCACCGAGAAGGTACTGCCGCTAGCGCCCTCAAAAGGGGGGAGGTGTGAGGAAAATTCACTCATATGACAGTCATCTCTCCTTCAACTTCATAACTAGTCAGATCTGACAAATGGCCCCAGCTCACAGGAAAGCCTCAATTAATTAACACCCAGCTCCCATTGTAAATGCCCTTCTATAGGAAGCTAGCACAGCAGGAGGTTGACCCATCAAAAGAATTTCCATTAATTAGCTCAAACCCCCAGCTTCAAAGACTTGACCAAAATGCTCCTAGCCGCAGCGGCCTCGATATTTCATAAAGATTAAGTGATGCGCTCATAACTTGTCTTGTCTTAAAATATGGAACTCCCTGCACACATAGCCACCACTCCCACATTCACAAGACACAGGGGGACCAAGAAATTCAGAACTGGACTTAGGGAGCACCTAGGATAGGGGTGTCTGGTATCAGGAAGTAGTGTAGGTCCAGCCGTTTCTGATGATGTCACTGGTTCCGTTCTGTGCCAATGCCCTGCTGAGGTATGGCCCATTTTTGTGTTTCAGTCAGAAAATGCATGACCAGGGTGGGAGGAGTTCATAGATCGTCCCAGGGGTGTGTGGGGGGCGTGTAGTGCGCTGCCATGTGGGCTGTCCCATTACAGATATAAGTAGATGGGGCCATACGTTGCAATCAGGAGGGGGGTATCTAAGAGCATTTCCAGGAGCATCCACACACAGAAGCCAGGTCACATAAGCCCCCCCATGTGAGCCCAGAACCAAGCCAACCACAGGTAACTGGACATATTTTACTGCCTTTGTCTGTAACCCATACTTATTATATGTGCACCTCTGACTCTTAGCTGTATATTATTATCATTTTGTATATATTTGTCTAGTGTGCCCTCCATGGCTAATTAAATCTATAAACTTTAATCTGACTTAATCTGTCTTGATCATTTGTCTCACACGCCTAGTACTCGGTCTATAATTTATAGCTACCCCAAGGCTGGTTCCTGGCCTTGTTTTAAGTCGCTAATGGATCGGTCTTACAACTAAACTAGAAACTGGTGGCAGCCTATTGGCCTAGCAGAGCTCCATTTAACCAGTGTGGGTAAACGGATATCTCCTAGCCTTGCAGGGTCGTGGACGAGTAGTGTGTCCTCTCGTCCTACCTGGGTCTCCCTGTGTCCGTGCGGACAGGGGTTAACGGTGAAATAGTATCTGGCTGACCTTGTGTACCCCTAGGGGGCAGTGCAACCTCATGATACACCCCAAGTCAGGCCGTCGACCCTCGAGTGGGCCGGCGGGGCGGGCTTTTTCCTGACAGATGATATATATATAATAAAAAACACCTTAACATACTTTCTGTGGTACGTACTTTCTATAAGCAATATTTAATGTCTTGTGGATGTTGGGCTTAATTACTTAAATGTGTAAATAAAGACTCACAGCATGCCTCAATTTCATTTACATTAGACTCTTATTCTGTCATTAGCTTTGCAGCCTATAGCTCACAACCAGTATTGGGGTGGAGGCTTGGGGCATGAAAATATTACTGGTTAATTTTTAGGCCTCTTGGAAATAAATGTGTGCATTTTACCACATAATATAGTCAGGGGCGTAGCTAAAGGCTTGTGGGCCCTGGTGCAAAACTTCATCTTGTCAAATAATCTCCAAAAAAATGGGAATCTCGCAAGATAACAGAGATAGATTGAGAACTGATAGAGTTTAAGTTTGCCTATGGCAAAATAGTAAATATAGAAACTTCAGCTTGGGCCTCCTACCCCACAGACCACGGCTGTGGACCACTAGTTTTTAACAACAGGTTCCTCACTTGGCATGATCGATGATTGTGGTTTAGTGTCCTCCAGAAAGTTATGTAATAGAAGAAAATTTATTTTAAATGGAGACAAAGAAAAACAAGTTATACAGTCGAAGCATCAGCCCCGGATCGCTCTCCTCCCTCCACCCCAATTCTTTGTGAAGTGAACAGGAAAAAAATTTAATTGCACTTTTGTTCAAGTAATTAACTATATAGTCCCCCTTTGGGTAGCAATATAGGCTTCCTTAGTAGACAGGCATATGGTTACACATTAGGTAGCCCCTCTTTAGGTATATAGGCCTCCCTCAGTAGATCGGTATTTAGGTATGCAGGCTAAAGTGTAGTTTTTTTCAGTTTTTTGGGGAATGTGGAGTGACCAAAAAAAAAGGCAGTTTAGGCATGTGAAATTTTTTTCTTCTACGGTGTTCACCATATGGAATAAATTATGTCATATTTTAATAGACTGGACTTTTAATACTGCGGCAATACCAATTATGTGTCACTTTTTGACACTTTTTTTTATTTTATTTGTAAAATGGCAAAAGGGAGATGTTTTGAACTTTTAGAATTTTTTTTGTTCATTTTTACATCACTTTTATTTAAATTGTACTTCCCCTAGGGTACTTGATAGTTGTAGAACTACAAGTCCCAGGCCAGTCTCAAGTACCATAAGGATTACACATTACAGACACACACACACACACACAAACACACACACACACACATGAATACAAACACACATATGTATGTATGTATGTTTGTGTGTGTGTGTGTGTTCTATATACATTACAGTAACCCACACACTATATGCATATATATACACACACATATGTATATATAGTGTGTGCCTGTAATGTATTTACCTCAAGGTACTTGAGACAGGCCTGTGTGGCAGACATGCTGGCACTTGTAGTTTTACAAAAGCTGCTGTGAAACTACAGGAACCAGAATAGCATTCAAAACTTGAAGCATATCTAGTGTTGTATCCTGTAGTCCCACAACAGTTGCTGTAGAGCTACAGGTCCCAGCATGTCTGCCACACAGGCCAGTCTCAAGTACCTTGAGGTAAATACATTACAGGCACACACTATATGTATAAGATATAAAGAGTGCTATTTGACTTTAATGAAGTTTCTCTTACTGTGCAGGCAGGAGGATGAAGCCAGCACAGATAGGTTAGGGCTGCTGGTTGGGAGTTGGAGCAGAGCAGAGCAGTGGAACCTCTCTAACTCTGCTGCTGTCCCGCCTGGGACGCTTTAGGAGAGAGACCACCCACTTCCTCTGCCTGTCTTCCTCCGTGCACAATAAGGGTAAGTTCGCACGGCTTAAATTTGTACATATTTCGCCACGTATTTAGCGCCGTACTACGCTAAATACGGGGCGAGATACGTCCCAGTCATTACGGTAATCCACAGTTCCCATAGAGAACTATGGATTACGTCTCCTCTCCCCGCTTGTACAATACGCCATGGGGGGAGATAAGTGACATGTCAATTACTAGCGGCGAATACGCGCTGCTAGTAATGAATGTCTATGGGCCGGCGGGCTGCCGGCCCCCCCCACCCGCGAGAGCTTGCGCGAGCTCCGAAACTCCAGCGTAATTGCGGGGCATAATGATGCCCCGCAATTACACCGTGTGAACATAGCCTAATAGCCGGCTGTTGCGTGTTACAGCTGCGATCACCGGGTCTGTATGACCTAGCGACCGAAGCTGTGTGGCTCTGGGGGCTCGTGCGACCCCCTGGCACAGGGGCCCTGTCGCAAGTGCGACCGCTGCGACCCCTGTAGCTACGTCACTGAATACAGTGTGCAAAACAGAACTGTATTGTGAAATACCAAGTGAGTCATACATCTGTCTCACACATCAGTCTCACATATCTGTCTGTCTCACACATCTGTCACAGTCTAACATTTCATAGATAGACACATGGCTAAGTGGTTACATTCATGCCGTCCATCCATATCTTCCTCTGTCCGGCACCAGCCCACATACAATATCAATCTACAGGTTTTCCTTTGGTCACGCACCTCGTCACTTACTAAAAAAAACAACACTATAAATACAACCAAGAAAGTAAAAGTGAAAGCCCTATTCATAAGGTCAGGGAAAGATGTGCACTCACTTTTACAAACAGGGACAAGTGTACACTGCCACTATACAAGCACTAATATAACCTACAATAGTGACAAAATGGTCAGACACCAGCTCAGGTCACATCACATGACAGTCACTGATCCAACACAGAAGCAAGATAACCCATGACATCCAGAGACTCACAGGAGACGTCTTATCTGATTATTGGTTCTCTTCTATCATGAGTAGTACTTTTTTCCTTTTCTTCTCCATCCAGTCCAGACCGCCATGACAACTTCTCACTGTCACCACTCATCCCTGCAGAATTTACACACAAATATCTTAGAATCCTCACTTTTCCATCACCTCTTTACCTATTCCCACCTCTGTACAAACTTCCCAGACGTGGGAGAGAGGGTACAGGCCATAGAGGCACAGTCTCTTAGAGGGTCGTGGGGAAGAGGACTAATTCCCTGGAGATTGTGCTATGGCTATGGCCTGTGCCCCTCAGAATAATATTACCAGGTAGGTAGGCAAGGTCCCAGATGGGTAGGTAGGCAAAGTCCTCTGTAGTTAGGTAAATAAGCAAGGTCCCAGGTAACTAGGTAGGCCCTACTTAGGTAGGTAGACACTCGTTGAATAAGTTGGTAGGCCCTAGGTAGGTAGACCAGCCCCAGGCAGGTTGGTGGGTAGGCCCAAGGTAGATAGGTTGGTATGCCTCAGTTAGGTAGATAGCTAAGCTTCAAGTAGTGAGGTAGGAAGAAGGTAAACCCCAGTCGGGTAGGTAGGCAGGTGGACCTCAGGTAGGTAGGTGAATCCCCTAACTAGACATCAGGTAGGTCCCAGTTAAGTAGGTAGATAGGTCCCAGTTAAGTTGGTGGTAGGTGTGCCCTAGTTAGGTAGGTGGGTTCCAGTTAGGTAGGTTGTAGATGGACTCCAGTTGGATTGGTTGTAGGTGGGCACCAAGTAGGTAGGTTGTAGGTAGGTGTGCCCCAGGTTGGTAGGTTATAGTTGGGCCACAGTTAGGTAGGTTATAGATGGGCCACAGTTAGGTAGGTTGTAGGTAGGTGGGCCCCAGGTAGGTAGGTGATAGGTGGGTCCCAGCAAGGTAGATTGTAGGTAGGTGGGCCTCAGGTAGGTAGGTGATGGTGGACCCCATGTAGGTAGATGGTGGATGGTCTCAGGTAGGCCGTAGGTGGAGCCCCATTACTTATGGAAAAGAAAAAAAAACCTCACCTCTCACCCTGTTCCCCAGACATGACAAGCAGCAGATCAGCTTTAAGTGAAGCATGGCATAGGCATCACAATGATGTGACCTCATCGCTCTGCCAAGTCAGCACTAGTGGCCAATGCATGGTAGGCTTAAGGCCTTAGGTTAACTAGGCTGAATGATGGAGCAGAGTGCCAGCAGCACTCTACACCACTAAGACTGCACAATCCTGGGAATTGAGGTACGAGGTGGCGGCCATTCCCTTTGTTTTGGTGGTAGTTCCATCACTGAAGTTTGGAGCCCAGTTGGGGTTGCACCAACTTCCTGATGGGCTACATACCTTTCTGCCTGTATCATAAATAATTCTTATCTATTCATAACATCTCTGGAAGACTGGTAGAATTCTTCTATGATATGGTTTTGGGATAGGGCAAATTCTTTTATTTGTTAGAAGCAGATATTTACTGGCCAGGGAAGTCTTTAGATTAGTTAACTCATGGTGATACTTGAGATGTTATGGGTGAGAATAAAGATGTTTTTCCTACTCATCAGAAAAAGGGCAGACAGATGGTGTAACAACAAATCTAGTGTGACTCCAGAAAAAGAGGAACTAGAAAAAATGATGGTGAGCTCAGTTACTTGCAAATGTTATTGAGGAGGAACAACAATATAACATAAGCTGTCAACATATATCTGGGTCAGGTCATTGCAGACAGTAAATGCTGACATCTGCACTGACAGGGGTCATGGATGTTCAGGAAGCCAGAGCATGCACAGATTAATCATGGACAAATAGAATCCAGTGACCCTTCATCTCCTGCCATTTTAATGTACATGAGCAACTTACTGACAGGGAAGAAGGATTTTCCAAACCACAAAGGGTAGCTTTCCAAACCCAGAAAATAGCAAAGGACTCCTACTGAAAAGATAGTGCTAAGATCTCTGTTTTCTGTCGTACCTGCATGAGAAAGGGTAATTAACTGACTGTGATCTCCACGCCCCTTGAAAAGGTGTACGTAAATAGCACAGGTAGCATTTCTAAATAATTACTTTGGTTGCTTTATTATAGAATAACATTTACAGTGAACCAATGATACTATGATAGGGTTTGTCCAAAGAAGCCCTTCATCAGTGCATAGCTATCATTTAGAAACAGATACCTGTGCTATTTTTTTACACTTACTCAAGAGGCAAAGAGATGGCAAACAAATACTTGTTTTTGATGCCTGGTGGCATACCTAGTGTGATGTATGGGGTCAGTCCTTATGCAATAATATTGTGATGCTTCAAATTTGGCACAACTCCAGTAGGTGAGTGTATATTATATGTTCTGTTTTCTTCATCCTCAAGACTGTTTGGAATACTACACAAGATAGCATCATTTTATGTTTTTGGTAGCAATCCTGCACTGAACAGCCCTATGGTTCCCTTTCTTTACTGGGATGGGAGTATGGCCCACTTTGGAAACCAAACAAAATTTTTTCCCGGGGTTCCCCCATTTAAGAAGGCCCAAAGGAGTTTTTTTTCCTTTTGGTTTAAAAATTAACCCACGGAAAGGAAGCTTTTTTTTCCCCTTCCCCGGGGGAAATTGGCCGCCCGGGTTGGGCCTTTCCCCTTTTGGGGCCCCCTGGGTTCCTTTTTTTTTTTAAAAACCCTTATTTAAAACCCAAGGCAAATCCCATTTTTTTTCCTTTCCCCCAGTTTTCCCCCCTTTTTTATTTCCGGATTGGTTTTCCCATTTTCCACCATATCGTGACAAAGAAATTCTTGCTTGAAACTGTTTTAAACCCAGCAGTCTAAAAGATATTTTTTAACAGAAATTCATGAACATAGGTTTCCCTTAAGACAAATTTTGCCCCATAGAGTCTATGGGATATTTTTCCCATGTAAAGGGGGGGTGAGAGGGGGAGTGGGGACATCTCCCTTTGACTGGTGGATTTTCTGTTTATCTGTACAAAAGGGGTGTTTTCCTTTCCTTTTGACCCTGTTTTAAATGTTTAATGAGCACACTGCTAAAAAGCTCTCTAACAGAACGGGAAGTGTCAAAAAACATTATTGGGTTGTGGCCAAATTAAAAAATGCGGATTTAAAAATTATTAAAAAAAACTGAAAGTGATTTTGGAAAATTAAAAAAAAAAAACCCAAAAAATTTCCCCCTTAAAATATGTGTTTAACTTTAAAAATGGGGGGGGTTTAAAAAATTTGGGTTCATTTTTTGATGAACTTTTCCCTTTAAGGGAGAACCAAACCCCGAAGGGGTTTTTGTAAAATTTTGGGTTTTCCCTTTTTTGCATTTAAAACAAAGCATCTGCATATCAAAAGGGGCCTTTAAAGGGGAAAAAGGGGTTTAGAAGCCCCCGGCCCCTTGTTGGTTTGAAACAAATCCTAAATTTTGGGCCTTTTAAACCAATTAGGCCCTTGAGAAAGCAAAAAAATTTTTTTTAGCCAAGCCAGTATCTCTCATCTGCAGACAATGCGGGTTTCAGGATTTTTTTTCCCTCATCAGGGGCAGGGCAGGGGCAATATAGTTTGGCTGGTGGGAGGCATGGGCGGCTCAGGAAGGGAAACATCCCTCCTTAAGGAAGCCCCAAACCCGAACGGCGTTTTAAGATTTGTTTTCCCTTTTTTGCACTTTTCGAAGAAACTGCATACCCAAAGGGGCTTTTTGGGGAAAAAGGGGCCTGAGAACCCACAGCCCCCCTCTTTTGGTTTGTAAAAAAAATCCTCAATTTGCTTTTAAAACCTACTGGGTTTTTTTGGGAAAAGTAAAAAGGATTTTTAGCCAAGCCAGTATCTTTCCCAAAACAGCGTTGCCCTGCAGAGGGAGAGCCCAGGGGAGTCTTATAATTTGTTTTTCGGGCCAAATGTACAGTTTTTTTGATATATTCTTTAGAAAATCCATAAGAGGGCGTTCGCTTTTCCTTTGGGCCCAAATAATTCGCACCCTTTTTAACTTACCCTTTTCACAAACAGATTTCGCTCTGCATTTCTTTCCCCCTAGAACCTCTATGAGATAAGTAGCTTTAGCCGGGATTGGCTAAGCAGAAAAGCCCCCTCTTCTCCCCCAAAAATCACAGAACTAGAATATTTTCCCCTAGACAGAAAAAACCCTTTTGGGCGCCCCTTTTTATCGGGTCCTTCTTGCTCCACTCAAAATTTGGGCACACTAAAATTTGATTGGGGGGATTTTAATTTTTTGCCCCCCTGGTCTCAACCCAAAAAGCTATTTTCTGGGGCCCTTTTTTTCTGTATTTTTAACTGTCCCCCTTTTCATTTTAAATTTGGGCCCAAAAACTAGTGGGTTTAGCGGTTTTCCCTTGGCCATCGACAAGGCATAGTCGAAAAAAGGGTCGATGGGTTAGATTATGATCGATTAACCCTTAAAGTTATTGGAAAAGCAACAAAACCTTCAATTTCTTACACCCAAACAGGCTGGAAAGCTGGAAAATTTAAAAACACAACAGTCAAATGGATTACGTGTACATCTTGGCAACACACTTAGGTTATAAAAGCCCCCAGAAAAAAAACTCACACCCTTACTATCCCTGTCTTTCACCACGCATGACCCTTAAACCTGCATGACCACAAATAAAAAGTGCCCGAAGGGATGATTTTAAAAAATCATTTTACTTTAATGGGCTTGAATATCCCTGTCCTGAACCAGCATGAGCCCCAAACCTGATGACCCCCAGATTAAAGGGGGGGGAAAAAGGAGTCTTTTAAACCCCATTTTAGTTGAAAGGCATTGACTATACTGTCCCGTACCACAGTATGGACCATTAAAAACCCGTCTGACCCACAGATTAAAAAGGGCCGGAAAAAGGAGTTTTCAACCCCCAATTTAGTTTCACTGGCTTACCTTCCCGTCCTGACCACAGCATGAGCCCCAAAAACCTGCTTAACCCCAATTAAAAAGTGCCCGGAAAAAAGGGCTTTCAACCCCCAAATTTTTTTTCACTGGACATTGACTATCCCTGTCCTGGGCCACAGAATGACCCCAAAACCCTGAAATGACCCCAGTTTAAAAGTCCCCAAAAAGGACCCTTTAAAACCACCATTTTAGTTTCATTGGAAATTGACTATCCTGCCCTGGGCCCCCGAATGACCCCCCAAAACCCCCTTTGCCCCCCGGATTAAAAAAGTCCCGGAAAAAAGGAGTCTTTAAAAAACAACTTTTTTAGTTAATTTGGACATTTAAATATCCCTGTCCTGGCCCGCAGTATGACCATTAACCCCGGGTCTAAACCCCCAAAATTAAAAAAGTGCCGGGGAAAAAAGGGAATCTTTGAACCACCATTTTATTTTTTAAAAGGGAAAATTGACTATATCTGTCCTGGGCCACAGCATGACCCCCAAACCTGCTTTCCCCAAGATTAAAAAGTGCGGGAAAAAAAGGATTTCTTTAAACCACCATTTTAGTTTCACGGGGAAAAATTGACTATCCCTGCCCCGGGGGTACCCGCTTGCCCCTCAAATGAGTGGGACCAATGACTTCACTTGGAAATACTGGGGGTTAACCCCAATCCTTTCCAAACCCAGGTGCCCCTTTTTTTGGCATTCTTTTTTCTTTTTTATTTAACCCGTGCTGGGGGAAAAATTGCCCTCTGTACTTTTTTCTTTGTCCTCCCTCCATATCCACCCCCTCTGAATAACCTACATTTGGTTTCAAGTTTTCCTGAACCCCCCCTTTGTACAATTCAGAGGAAAATTTTTTTACCAGCTATTTTGTTTCATGCAAGTTTTTTAGTAGTTTTTAAATTTTAAAAAACACAATTTTTTAAAAAGGGGTGGAATCCCAACCCTGGGCTTTGTTTCTTTTTTTTAATTGTTTTTAAATGGGTTTTTCTCCCAAAAAAGGGGGTTGAAAGCTAGTTAAAGGGGTCCCCTTTCAAAAACAAGTCATTTTGCAATATGTGTCCCCTTAACGGGGTCCTTAAATTATTCCTGTTTTTTTTACAGCACCATCACCCTTTAGCCACTCTGGGCAATTGGGGAAAAACAAATGTCTGTTTGAAAAAAAATTTTTTTTTAATAGGACTAGGATGGGCGGAATTTTTCAAAAATTCGATTCGGTCAAATTAGCCGAATTTTAAAGACAAAATTTTTTTTCTTTTTCCCAATTACTTTTGGCAAAGAATCGCGTTAAAAAGCAGTTATTTCCCGGGGTGCACAGAGCCTGCAGGGGGGGGCTGTAGAACGGTTTTTGCCATGCTTTTAAAAATGCAGAAGGGGGCTTGGTTTTTGGGGGTTTTAATAAAAATGTTGTGTTTTTGGTTTTCAGCAGATGATGCCGCCCTCTTTTTAAAAAAAATTCCCCTTTTACTATAAAAAACCCTGGGCACAAAAGAGGGCAATAATGACCAAAAAAGTCAAGGGGGAATTTTAGCCTGATAAAGTCATGCCCGCGAAAGCTGGAAAAAAACAAGCTGAGAGCTCAGGGTGGCAAAAATTGTGAAAAGGGTGTGGAGGGGGGCGGCGGCAAGGGCCCCCAGCAGGGTGAAAGGGAGGCATTTTTAACAATTGGGCATTCTGGGGGGCAAAACACGAGGAAGCCACAGGGGTGGGGACAAAAGACTGAGAGCGGGGTCACGGGCGGCAGCAGTTAAAGAGGGTTTTTTGGGGATTGGCAAATTACATTTTGGAGGCGGCCCAAAAAAGAAATTTGGACCCCGGTGGCACAATGATACAGTGTGGAAAGGGCAAAGACAGCAGCAGCAAAGAGGGTCAGGCAGTGGGGACAAAAGACATTCTGGAGGCGGGAAAACAGAAATTTGGCCACAGAGTGGCCAAA
>JAODAL010082737.1:0-11477 GCA_025379985.1 Phyllomedusa bahiana
GGTTACTTTTTTGGGACATTTCATTTTGACACCTTTTTTATGTGTCAGAGACACCCTTTTAGTTAATTTGACAATGGGGGTTGCTTAAATAGAAATGGGGGGGTTTTTTTTTTAAAAAGCAGGTTAAGGTGTATCCAAAAGTAAAAATGATTTTACAGACTATCGGTGCATAGTAAAAACTTGGGTTCCCCAAGTTGTTTAATAAATTTTTGGATACATTTTCGATCTGAAAAACGCATTCAAAAACACTGCATAAAATGCATCCAACACGCAGGTGCGTATTTGCTGCAGCAGAATTGCACCCTATAGTTTTAAATAGGGCATCTGCTGCATCAAACGGATCAAGAATTGACAGTCACTTTTTTTGAACGGATCCCAAAAACATATCAGAAAACGCAAATAAAAAAGGGATTTGGGATCGTTTTGAAAAATTTGATGATGTTTTTTTTTGAAGCGAAATCCACCCGGGCCGTTGTTAGATGTGTTTGGGGGCCATTTAGGGGACGAAACAGGTCCCTGTGACCCCTAAGTATCCAGTGTCTATAAAAGTTCATAGGTTTAAAGATACACCAATAAAGTTTACTCTAAGGGGGGGTTCACACGGCTTATTTCGGCGCGGATGGCGCCGTACTGCGCGCCGGATTTGCTGCAGTACGGGGCCCAAACCGTCGCAGTCTTAGGTAATCCCAGTTTCATAGGAAAGTGGATTCCGTGTTCCTCACCCCTCGGCAACCGCGGGGGGGAGAAAGTGACTGCAAATTTTTAAAGGCGCAATACGCGCCCGGGGTAATGCAATCTGGGGGGGCAGGCAGCTCCCCTGCCCGCACCCGCCCTTATTCAAGCCGAAAAACGACGCAATCCGGTCGCAAATTAGGCTTTATTTAACGTGTAACCAGGGCTAAGTTTTCACAGGGGTCAGTAAAAGTGGATATGTTTTGGGGTAAAGATGACCAAAAAAGATTTTTACAGTGAGGGGAGTTTTAAAAAGGTGCCGGTTCTGCTTTTGTCACTGCCCAATGAAGAATAAATCGGGTTTTAGAAGGGTGAGGTAATAATTTTGGCTTTTGGTAATAGTTGCTTAGACTATATTTATTTCAGAAAATAATCTGAAAAATCCTTTGCATTTCCCCCTTTTTTTTCCCATCCAATTATAACAGTATTTTCTATTTTTCTTAAATAACAACTCTATCATATAGTCAAAATTTCAAACTAAAAACTTTAGAAAAAAAGGTTTGTATGTTTCCCATACCATTGACGGTATCAACTTATTGTTGGTTTATGATAACAGTAATATTTGTAGATGGAAAAAGATATGTAGATAGATGATATTTTATTTTTTTGTAGATAATAGATAGATAATGTAGATAGTAGATAATAGATGTGGGGAAAATTGGATAGAATTAATAGATAGATAGATAGATAGATAGATAGATAGATAGATAATAAAAGTAGATAGACTAAAAACCCCATGTTGGCGGTGATGTATTAATAGATAAAAAGTACTTTACAAAAAATGCTAATATAAAAATGTAGGAATTATAGATATAAAAGATAATTAGAAATTTTTAGATATTAAAAATAGATAGTAGCTATATTTTTTAACCCCTAAATTATTTTGTGATGTCAATAAAGCCAATTACCTTTTTTTTTTGGAACAATATATAGGCATGGCATTTTTAGATATGTAGATAGATGGATGGATAGGTAGTAGATAGTTAATAGATAGTAGATAATAGATGATAGTGACAAAAACTAAAAAATAACACAGGTAGGCAGATTATAAGATATAAGATAAAAAGAAAGATAGATGAAATTTTTTGATTTTTTGTTAGATTTTATATTTGGTTGTATTAGTGGATAGAATAAGATAGAGATAATTTTTGGGATGATAATAGATAGATAATAGATAGAGGTGGGTTGATATGAGATAGATAGATAGATAGATAATAGTAGATATAGTGAAGGTGGGGTAGAAATTTAGAAGATAGAAGATAGAAATAAAAGATAGATAATAGTGTAGATAGATAGATAGACTAATATAACCACATGTAGGCAGGTGTATAGATATTAAAAGAAAATAATTTCATAGACAAAATGCTAATAAAACACATTGGCAGATAATAGAAAAAAGTGATAGATATAGATATATAATATTAAGTTGATGTAGCACTATTTGATACCCAAATCTATTTTGTGAGTCAATAAAGCCCAATTTTCCCTTTTTTTGGTGGAACAAAATATAGGACAAGGCATTCTATTAGTATAAAAATAATGGATGGATAGGTAGATAGATAGATAGATAGATAGATATACAAACATACTAATATAACCACAGGTAGGCAGATGTATAGATATAAGATGATAGAAAGATAGATTGATATATATTAGATATAGATAGATATATATTGGATATAGATATATAGATGGATAGATATAAGATAGAGATAAATATTGGAGATAGATAGTAGTAGATAGTTTGATAATAGTAGATGAGGTGGGATGATATAGATGATAGATAGTGATAGATAATAGATAGATTTTGAAAAGATAGTTTTAATATAACCCCATGTAGGGGTGTTAGATTTAATAATAAATAGATACATAGACAAAAAATGCAAAAATAAAACATGTACAATTATAGATAAAGAGATGAATATTATAGATATTAAAGATAGATAGATAGCTACTATTTGATACCTCTAAATCTATTTTGTGATGTCAATAAAGCCTAATTATCCTTTTTTTGGTGGAACAATATATAGGACATGGCATTCTATTAGATAAGAAATGGTGGATAGGGAGTAATGATAATAGATAGTAGAAATAGAAGATAGATGATAGAAGTAGATAAAAGATAGTAAATACAAAAAAAATAATATAACCCGGTAGGGAATGTATAGATTAAGTGATAGAAAGATGATTGATTAAAGATATGATAGTTTTTATTGGTATAATATAGGATAAATATTGGAGAAAAAATTTAGATAGATAGAAATAGATAGATATTGGGTAAAGAGAAGTAATGAGTTAGATAGATAAGAGGGTATTAAAGGGGAGCAGATGAGCAGTTGCTAAAGACCCCTTTACCAAAGGGCCCCTCCCCAGATTGAATATTATAAATGATAGGTTGGGGCCCTTTTATGGATTTTGCATTGGGGCCAGGAGCATTAAAGGGGTTGTCCACCTCATATCAATATAATACTAGCAGGAGCCCCAGTAAAATAAAACTTATACTCACCTTACTCTGGACCCCGGTTGCTGTCACATGCTGTCACTTCAGAATGGGGACGTCACCGCTGCAGCTGCTGATTGGCTGCAACAGTCACGTGCCTTTCCCTTCATCACCGGTTGGGCGTGGTTTACTTCCAGACGGTGATGTCAGTAGAGGTATGTGACTGCACATCCAATCAGCATCTGCGGTGGTGACGCCCCCTTTCAGAAGTACAAGAAAGAAAACTGAAGCCCGGAGAGATGCGGCGCTGGAGTGGAGGGGAAGGTGAGTAAAGGTTTTTTTTTTTTATTGAGCCACCACAAATTTACGATAAATTTTTCAAAGAAACTGGACAACCCCCATCAGGCTGTTGCTGCTCTGGAATTTGTAGGCGAATACTTCTGTATTCGCCTTTCCTTTGCATGCACTCCTACTTGTGTAGCCTGAGAACATTGTTTTTCATCATTTGTAACATTTATAAAAACACATGGGACATCTTTGACCATTTCCTCAAGTGCGTGTTTTTAGTTAATGTGACTGATTATATGAAGCAGATGTGAGCAAAAATAAAAAAAAAACTCAAATCTTCCAGAACTGATAAAATCTGAAATCCATCATGAAATCTCTTTGAAGACCACATGTTTTATTTTCCCCTCAAATTTATTTTGTAGCTTAGATTAAGATGGGAGACGCGGGTGGGGGGTACATTGTGTTTACATTACACAGAGAACAATACCACCAGCAAACGCAAGCCATGGAATACATCTACAACATTGTAGGCACAGATAACCAGGGAGCATCTCATTCAGCAATGCATCCTTCTGAATGGCCTCAGCTTTCTTTTTGTATCTTAAAAATGGCCATACAAATTGCATAGCTGTAGGCCAAACGCTTGTCTAGCTGATAACCCCTAATCCCCCTCCTACCACCCATAAAAATGTTCTCCTAGGCGAGCATGTTAATGTCAGTGGACCTGGTAATAAGCCTTTAGCAGACACGTTTGTCGCTGTGGATCCAACTGAAGATCTATGTTCATTGTAAAACAATTCTGCCAGTGTTTTGGGGGAGCTTTGAAAGCAAAGACAGTAAATGGAATCAGAGTCCAGCTGAAGTTCCTTGGTTTAAGAGAAGATTACTCTGAAGGCCATTCCTCTATTTCTATAGGACATGTGCATGTCCTCTTTAAAGAGAACCTGTCACATAGGTTATGCCCCCCTTGCTGAGGACAGCACAAGCTAGTGTCAGACCTGCTGTTTCCAATTCTGTGTTCCTTACTCTGTAAGATGCAGCAGTTTCAGAGCTTTCAATGCTCAAATCTAGCAGTTTTCAGCCTGTTCTGTCAGAGATGAGTGTACTTAATTCATGAGCAGGTGATAGTCCCACCCATTCAAGGTTAGTCCCACCCACCTGCTAGTTATTCACATGTTTCTACCTATGAAAAGTAAAACGTTGAATCAGCCATGAGTGGGTGGGGCTAGCTGTTGGTGGGCGGAGTTAACACCTGCTCATTAATTAAGTGGATTCCTTTCTGGCAGAGCAGGCTGCAAACTGCCAGATTTGAGCAATAAATGCTCTGCAACTAAAGCATTTTACAGAATAAGGGACGCAGCGCTGGAAATAGCAGGTCTGTCACTAGCTTGTGCTGTCCTCAGCAAGGGGGCATAATCTATGGGACAGGTTCCCTTTAAAGTAATCATTGCATATACAGGCAGAGTCTTCCCTCACACCACAAGTCTGTCAGGCTGACTGAGCACAGCACATGCTCAGTGATGCCAATCAGCATAACCAGGAAGTAACTCAGAGTTTGTCCTACTTCCTGTAGGACAGGTTTCTGCTGAGGAAGTAGCCCGGCGGTCATTGTGTTCTTCTATAATGATTATTCTTTAGACAAAACAAGCAGACTTTTCTAATTAAATATATTTAGGATTTTTTTCACTAAGACATGTAGTTTATGTATTTAGTTTTTTTCTTTTCCCGGAGAACCCCTTTAAGCTTGTTTTTTGTTGTATGCTGTCTGCAATAATATATATAGTTTCTGCACTAAAACTCCACAGAAATGTATGGCTTTATACTATGGACCTGAACTGCAATACCACACACAACCTCTGTACATGTGTGGCACTATTCTTGGAAGAAAATAGTCATGTCTTCTAATCCTATACAACCCTTTAAAATTTAATACTCCAAAATATCTAATAAAGTTTTTAAATCAAATACTTCAAGTTTCCAGCGGTGATGTCACTAATGAGTTTGATCATTTTCACTCATGAACTCATTGCGGTTTCATGTTTTTATGGGAAAAATGTTTAAAATGGTTTCAGATACTAAAAAAATATACTTCCAGTAAAAAGTGCTTTTCTGAAAAAATAAATAATTCATAAGTGAGATGAATTTGGCTATACTGCAGCTTTTTGCTAGACTCGTGCAGAGCCCATTGCCCACCTTGAAAGGAGCAATTAAAAAGAAATATGTTCAAAGAATGACATTTATTGGTTTTTAAAAGCCACAGTGAAACACAAGGAAAAGCATGACTTTTTGGGTTAAGAAGCCCTCCATCAGCCTAATTCCTTAATTGCCACTTTCATGGTGTGCACCTGGCTCTTGCAATGTTGTTCATCTCTAAAGGCAGAAATGATTTTTCACTGTTAAGCCTTTCAGGGCCGTTGACATGATATATGTCTCCACTGTCAGGAGGTGTTAATTTACTGTGGCTGGGGGGAACATGGAAGACCTACAATGTTTAGATTACAGCATACCAACCAGCAGCTCCCAATTAGCAGCAGCACAGTCACCAGCTCTATCTGTTTCTTCAGATCTGCTCTGTTTTATTTAATAATTGTCATGGAAAGTGTCTTATGCATCAAATCAATGGAACTCTATTTAATTGGTACTGCAGCGGGGAAAAAAGGAGGGCGTGCAGACAAAGCAAGACGGGTGTATCTGTGTATCTGTAGACTGTATGCCCTCACGGGCAGGGCCATCTCTACCTCTGGTCTAGTTGTTAGTTATTGTCACCTTTGTACCTGTTTGACCTATATATATGTTTTTATAGTCATCTTTGTACTTGTTTGACCTATATATATGTGTATATATATATATATATATATATATATATATATATATACACATATATATATATATATATATATATATATAATCTCTATCTATCTATCTATCTATCTATATCTATATTATATATAATATAATATATATATAATAATGTCAAACAAGTACAAAGTGACAAAAACCCCCCCCCCCCCCCCCCCCCTCCTTGAATGTACAGCGCTCTGAAACTAGGGGTGCTCTAAAAAAATTATAATAATAATTTTATATCTTTTTTTCTTATACATAAAACATACCGAGAGTGTAAATTTAGAGGATATATAAGCAGGGCTGCTAATAGAAATTTTAGGGCGCTATACAGCCAAAGAATCTGGGCTCCTCCCCCCAAAAAAATGTTAGTGGGATGAACAGGAACAAAAGTACAATTGCGGTATTGTTTTGAGGTTTTTTTTTTTTGTTGACTTTTGCACTATTTTGTAGAATTTTATATTGTTGTCTGTATTCTGCAGGTGAGTAAGTCACAACCCCCATACAAAAAAAAAAGGCAGAGCAGTGAGCCATTGGCTCACATTCACATTTTGGCCAGGCCCTATACGGCAGTACCAACGATACTGACCGGATGGCACCCACCTGTTCTGACTACTGCTACAAGATGCAACATGACACTTTTTAATTCCACTTTTAATGGTAATGTTTTATTATTTATGTATGATGAAGGTATCACAGGCAGGGCTGTAGAAAATTTAAAAGATGCAATTTTTTTTCCCCATCATGGGTTGGGACTGGTATAGTGATTTTCTAGAAAACCCTTTCAACACCCCCCTGATATTTAATGTACATCATAATGTTAGGTGGAGTATGAAGTGGCGTATAAAAATTCATTACCAATCTGTCAACTGTGTGTTATCAATTGAAGGTGTGACCCTGCACAGTCTGATGTTGTCCATATCTTGCTAACATTCAGTGGAATGGTAACACCCATCTGACTGATTTGGTAATATATTACTAGGAGGAATAAAGCTATGTTCACACGGCTAAGTTTGGGACGTATTTCGGTCCGTAATTACGCGCCGAAGTGCGCAAATTACGGCCGAAAACGTCCCATTCAATACGGTAATTCACAGTTCTCATAGAGAACTATGGATTACGTCTCCTCTCCCCGCCCGGCGAACCCGGCCGGGGGGGGGAAATAAATTGACATTGAATTACTAGGGCAAATACGCCCCCGCTAGTAATTCACGTCAATGGGCCGGCGAAGTTCGGCCCCCTGCTCAGTCCCCCCGCTCCCGCCCTGCCCCCCGGTCACACGGCGTAATTGCGGGGCGTAATTACGCCCCGCAAATACACCGTGTGAACATAGCCTAAGGGTCCGTCCACACGACACGCACTTTAAGGGCATGTCCCCACGGCAGAGAGCAAATACCGGTCGGATTATCCAACCGGTATTTGCTCTGTTTTGCGGCCCCACACATGGCCGCAGGGGGAAGGCTTTTCTCCGCGGTTTGTGGAGAAAACCCTCCCCCTTCCCATAGACATGTTTATATTCCGCCCGAAAACCGGGTAGAAGAATGAACATGTTCTATGTTTTTCGGACCGCTTGCACAAATTCCGACTTGAAATACTCATCTACAACTGAATGGAAAATCATCATATTGCCCTCAATAGAAAATACATGTTGTAGTCCATACAACGCATATTTTTGGAGGCCAATTTTTAAGTGTAAAAAAATTTGGAACATGTTCAATCTTCCACTGTATTACATGTCAAAAAACACATCCAACACATTTCTATCTGATTCGTGTCCAAAACCCCATAGAGGGGAATAGGAATATTTTCGACGAAATCCACCAGAAAAAACAACCTAAAACCACGTAAATAACGTTCGAATTGTGCTTCACTGCGTTTTAATGTAAAATCCAACAAGTAAATTGTACTGGTCATGTAGATGTACCCCCATATCGGGGAGGTTGAAGTCTTTTTAATAAAAAAGGGGCAAGACGGATTTTTAAGCAATACAATTTAGTAGCACTATTTTTAAAATTAAAAAAAATTTAAAATGCGTGGGGCTTAAAGGACGTCCAATGGTGAGGGGGCTGTTGTCTAGAGCACTTTTTATATTATAAAATTAACTTATTTTTTCTATTTTATTAATAGAAAACCTTTTAACACCTCCCGACAGTAATAAAACATGAAAAACATTTTAGGGGATAGAAGAGGGCGAAAGAGATTATCTCCTCCCCCCTTTTTAGTGAATAAACTCTGTCTGACATTCGTTTCCGCAATTGTCTGGTGGGCCTGTTTTTCCTGTTTTCTTTATGCTCCTGTTGGTCAGCTTATGTGCACTGCCTCCTCTGATTGGCTGCAGTGGTCACATTGGGCAATGGGCAATGTCACGGGACCGATGTTGCCAATCAGAGGTACATTTGCCTTAGCATGTATGTGGCTGACAATAATCAATTTTCCCCCACGATAGTTTTTTTCATCTTTACTTTTGAAATCATTTGCCTGGCTGACGCAATTTCTTTTCCCGCCTACCATGAGCGAGCCTTAAAAGGTTTTTGGGGTTTAACAGCACAATTTGAAGGGCAGAGGCAAGGAAGAGAGAGGGGGAATTTAAATTTAAAACCCAAAAAGAAGCAGGAGGTGTAGTTAGATACTTTAATACTCCTTTTGTCAAGTGGTAAAGGGGTTGTCTCCCCCCAGAGTTTCATAATCAAAACCCCCGTCACTTCCTGGTCCGACTGTCTTTAATTAGCAAAGACCCATGCATTCACTCATTGTATTTAACTCCTTTTTTTTCAGTCTGCTAAAATTTGTTTGTTTTCTTAGAACTTTTTCTGAAAATGTACAGAGATTTATCTAAAGTAAACGCAGAATTACAGCTTTTGTCTAAAGTTCAGAAAACACCACTCTCACTCTGGCGACCTGTGGATGACTCACTCCCTGCTTCAACAGAACAAAAAAAAACAGGAAAAGGGGAAAAAACATCCCGGGTCACTGCGGGAACCCAAAAAGAGCCGAAAGGGGAAAAATAATTTTTCTCCTTTAAAAAAAAAAAAGATGAACAACGCAATATATTTGGAAAACGTCTTCATTTAGTGTCCCCTACATTTTGAAAGCTATTCTTTGTAGCAAGACAACCCCTTTAAGCTGTAATCACAGATCACTGCTGGGTCCTTATGGAGCTGAGCTGAAAGGCAGCCAAACACCAAGATCCACGTAAAATAACTTGTTGGTAATGAACCCCTATATGTGTGACTCGCATTCATTTTTTGTTTCTGACGGAATTTAAATTAAATCCACATTCTGGAAAAGTGAGCAAAAACATCCTTAGAAGCCACTATGCATCCAGAACTCCTGGTGCACAGCACAAATAGAGCTGAATAAATGCAAAACCATTCATTTTAATTCCAAGCAGCCCGGGGTTACTAGAATTTATCAGTACACAATATAAAAATGATGTCTCGATGGCAGTAGGACTTTTACAGTCCTTATGCCAGTCAGAAGCTCTATAGCCAGGGCTGCCATCAGTCAGTTATCAGTCATTTCAGAGCTCCACGCAGCCAATGCAAATGCCACCCCTCTCCCACCAATTACTAGTTCCTATCTTTTATCGTATCAGTGGGCCATTTTGTGATAAGTGCCCCTGACAGGAGTGCTCCCATTGGGAACCCCCGGCCATAGGGCAGGAAGATAATTCTCATTTTGTTTATGGTGAAAGTAACTTCTTTATATGATTGTGGTGTATATTCTAATCCACGAATATGCAGTCTACCCACTTATTATTTGTGATAAATGGATAAGCATTTTTCATTTAGGGTGCTTTCACACGGAGCGTTTTTGGATGCGTTTTGTTATGCAGAAAAGCACAGCGATTAATGTTGTACATTTCTGCACAAAAAAACACATAAAAACACCAAAAAAGCTCCTTGTGAAAGCACCCTTACTAAAATGTGTGTAATGTGTAATGAACCTGGACACCACGTATCTATATCACAGTTCATCCACGCACTCCTGTATATAGGTTATAGATTTAAGAAAATTTACTGCTACATTGGCAGCCCATGAGGGTATAATGGGGCCAAGTAAAGGTTGGTAGGGGTGAGGGGAAAAAAGACAGAGGTCCAGCACCAGTCGGTTTTGGCCCAATTACAATAATAAAATTATAGCAAACAATGTAGACACTGTACTAAAAAGTTGATAAGGCTTAGTTACCTCCTGTTGTCAGTATTAATTGCAAGCAGCGTCTGCAGGGAGCCTCATTTTTATCTTTAATACCAAATCAAATATCAGTCCTAATATTGTATATTCTCACCATGAAATATATACCAACAAAGATCTAGTGACAAGAATATACATATATGAAGCAAAAAAACTATTTTATTAAAGTAAATCATATAAATCATATCAATAAAAAAACTCAGTATGTCACAACTACTAAAATTAGTCAATTAAAATACACACAGCCAGGATAACATACCTCCATAGATAGGGATCAGATTATATAGAGGGATTGGTAGAAGAAATATAAAAATTATAATAATTGAGAAATGATAAAAGTATTATTTAATCAAATGCACTCGCGCCTCCTCTCCCCACTCTGTACGCGCGGGAAGATAAGAGAACACGTAAAGTACTTGCAGCGAATACGCGCCGCGAGGTATGAAAGTCAATGGGGCCGGCCGGCTGACGATTCCACAAACCCCCCCTCCCCCGCGCGCGCCGGAGAGCGCACGTTTTAGTGCAGGCTATCGAAACACCAGGGCTGTGCAGTCGGAGTCAGTGCCTATTTTACAAGAGTCGGAGTCGTCATAAAATGGCCCGACTCCGACTCCCAAAAATATATAATAAGTTGGTCCAGTTAGTTCGATGCAGTGCAAAGAGCAAGAGGAATTGGATCCGGCCAAATGCTATGCTCCCATTTTCTTCAGCCTCATCCGATGAGGAGTGTAATTGATGACATGGAGCAGGCAAAGCGCTGCCCCAGGGGAAAAGATTCCGCTCCCACGGCAAACAGATTTCAGCTAAATTTTTCACCTTCTTTCAAAGAAGTAGAAGAGTTCAACCATCATCAAATACTGTGGCTGAGGCAATTCTTTATACCCCAACATTGTAAGAGATGTTGCCTTGTGATCACCCCTTTTCCACCAATCCCCAGTTTGTGTAGAGAGGGCCCTTCTCTAGTGGAAAATAAAAAGAGGGG